>PPHD01006724.1:0-14375 GCA_002909625.1 Bambusicola thoracicus
TCTGGTACTGCTTGCGCTAGCTGTAACAATATATATATAATAGGAGTAAAATAACTTGCCTTTTAATTCAGCTCTTCTAATTTTGGAGGAATTAAATTAATATTTCATTAGCATTCTTAAGATCTGCACTTATTTTCCAATGTACTTAGTTGCATCTCTGTAATTATCAGCATATACAATGAGCATCCCAGTATCTGATTGAACATGTAAAAGAAAATACTTTTTTCTGGTTTAATTTTGTCAGAAGCCACCAAAGTTTCTCTTGTACTTTTTTGGTTCCAACTGCTTAACAGAAATACCTTCCTGTACTGATATGCAGTATAGCCAATCTCTTATTCCTTATGGAAACTAATTCAGCTTTTCCTACAAATTTATTCTTACCAGTGACTTTAGTGGTATCACACCTGATCCCTGTAAATATAGAAAAAAATATGACTATACAAGGATGTTTTCATAGATATATATATATGAGGAAAAAGATAAAGAAATTGGAAGAAAAATAAATGCAACTGTAAGATCAGGCTTTAAGCGGAAATGACAGTTTTTCATACCTTAAACTTATATTTTTACCAATCCAAAATTTATTGGTGCAGCTTAAGGAAAATACCTGAGCACAGAAAAAGGTACAACTATTTCTCTTGAAAAAGTAGGAAAATGAGGAAAGGGAGATGGATGAAACCATGTGAAGCCATGTATTCCAGTGGAATTTTCACTTATGTGCTTAAATATTTTATTTCTGCTGGAAGGTTTCTGTCTAGCAGGGGGTTAGTACAAAGTGCTTGCTTTGCACATGGGATTTATTTGAAGGAAATCTCGAGCATAAGGTGCACTCTGCTCTTGTTGAGAAGAATTGCAAAGAGAGTCATAGATATCTATTAAGGACATAACAGAGAATCTCAAAAGGCAGTAATATGTTATTGTGTCTTTCATCCTAAGGCCAGCTGAGGTGTTTTCTAATAGCAGCATGTGAAAGAAAGAAAACAGGAAAAGAAAACTGAACATGAAAAAAAATGTCATTAAGCTGGGCACGTTCCTGGCTGCCACATTAGAAATGGTCTGAGTTCAGCTTCACCTTTGCAAGCATTTATGTCAGCAGTCCCCAGGTGTGCTGCCTCGCAGATCACAGTTGTGAGCAAAGTTAGCCATCCAGCAGCATGAGACTTTGTGCTTCCCTTTAACCTTAGTTTTAAACTCTTATTGTCTTCTGTCACTATCCAGCCTTAGATGGACTCATAGGCAGCATCCTCGTGGGACAGGAACTGGGAATCCCTGCAGACTGGGGAGGACCAGAAGTTTTGCAGCTCCTCTCCTCCTCTCTCTGCTATTGACCTACCTCTACACAGACAGACAGTGCACAGCCACATCCTTCACTTTAGACCGGGTCTATACTCTTGGTCTTTCTGGGTTTTACATCTACAAATGTCCTCAAGCAGAATACATGAATTTTATTAGAAACAATAGCCTGAATTCACATTTTCTGTTGATACAAGATTTTTTTTTTTTTCCAGAACATATCATGACTATAACAAAAATGAAAATTCTAGTAGGTGAGACATGATTTCCAGTATGAGATCTTTCCTGGAAATGCAACCAGTGAGTGTCTTTTACTGTGTCCCATGTTCCTGAAATCTGCAAGAGGTGTAAAGATCCTATTTTTCTTTGCACCAGGAAAGATGTAACAGGGAAAGACTCGGTGTCTCCACAGAAACTCAGGCAGACCTTTCCTTTTCACCTTCCCTCAAGTTCATTCCCCTGACTTTGCACTGTACCTAGGTGCCTGCTTGCTTTGCCGTGATGTTAGGGCACCCCCAAAGGCACACCTCTCTAACTTAATGGAGGTGTTGCTTTCCCTTCAGGGGACATGTTAAAAGGGAAAGAGAAAGGACCTTTATATTTAAGACTTCTCAGATTGAGGCCCTGGAGCTACACTGCTACTGTTAAGAAGTGATAACAGAAATCCTGTGTGACTTTACCAACTCCTGCAGAGCACATATGACATGGTTAGAAAATAAATGGACATGAAAGTATCTGTGGAGTATCAATTAGATAAAGAGAAGGTCAAAAACAAAGATGACTTCCTCTTTTTTTAATAATGAATTTTCATTTCATAAAATACTAAGTCAATAAATTAGATTGAAACTCTTTGGTCTTCTTGTAATTATATATTACTGATTTTCCCATTTATTAATTATCCAAGAAGAGATTCAGTAATATAATAACCAGAACTGAGTTATGCTCTCTGGGAGATGAATCCCTCCCTTATAAATGAGCTCTCTTCCTGGAAATTCTGGTTTTTCACCGTTGATGATAAATGGATTCAGATCATTCCTGGGGAAGAGATTATTATTATATTTCTTAGAAGCAAAGGAAAAGAAAACTTAGACGATTAATAATGTTAACCTATTTTAATTCAAATGCCTTCATAAAACAAAGACCAGTCTTGAGTTTTTTCAATGCGTAAGACGTGTTTTCACTTAAACTCAAATTTTCTGTTTTGGATAATTCTCAATGATTGGGTTTTACAGCTTTGATGGAATGTACATATGCCTAGATATTTACAAATTCACTCCTACAGTACCTTCTTTAGTTATAATAAGCAGAGGGAAGGACAAGTAGCCTCATTACAAATACAACCTCAGGAAGGTAAAATGAAGGCATTCCCTTGTAAGATCTTTGAATTGTCACCTTATGGTCAGATAAAATGTTAATACAAACAACACAACTGTTTTCTCCAGCTATTAACAGGAGCTTAACTTTCCATCACGAGCCTAAGTTCAGCTGAATCTCTGACCTAGAATCCACCACTTACATTATTTACTAGTAAATACGGGAAGGGATTGCTGCTATTTTATTGTTTCAGAATGACAATGGCTATTTCATTTGCAAACCTAAAAAAGTAATCAAATATTATAGCCACTAGCAACACCAGTCACAGCAAATTAGTGTTGCATTTCCTCATCAATTACCAACTCCTTAAAACATTCCAAATTAACATTTTAAATTCATCACGTTGCTGTTTTTTAAAGTAATATCTAATGAATAAATTCCTGCCAGGTGGTGCCTGATATGCAGCTGGCAAAAAAATATTGAGGCAGCTGCACTTTAACAAGTAGCCGTCTTTTCACCTGCTAACAAGCATCTGTCAGCTGGCTGTATGGATAAGCAGGACCTGAATTTTGCATGTAAATAAATTGTACCTGTGAAAATCATGTGGTGCAGCTCTCCCCTCTACAGAGTAAAAAGAAGGGGTGGGGGGGACCTTTTCAGGTCACTCTTTCAGGTAGTATTTTAACCTTGGAATATACCGAAGTCCTTCTCACCTAGATCTTCTGCAGCCCCTCTAATAAGTTGGAGCCTTTTATGTCAAAGCCCTTGAAGGACAGAGGGACTTGGAGAACTTTGAAAGAGGAAAAAAAGGGAAAACACAGTTATCACATGGGTTTTGTTTTTTGTTTTTTGGTTGTTTTTTTGTTTGTTTGTTTTGGTTTTTTTTGAGGGGAGTAAAAACAGAAAGTGCAGATTTGAAAAGGATAACGCTTTAATTCATTGCAAAAGCAGAGACCTAATGTAGAAAAAATGTATTCGAACATTTATGGTGACCATCTCAAAGTTTATTCTGCCTGCACATTTTGAGATCCTTCTACTGGCTTCCAAATGGAATTGTGGTTTTCTAGAAATGATACCAAGATCTCTGTTTAAACAATTGCTCCTATCGTAGGGTCACTACAGCCAAAACTAAGATTGCCTGCAGCTGGTGCCACTAAGGTCTCCCAGCTTCTCCCTGCGCATTGTCAACTTTTGCCTTCTGAAATTGCTCCATATCTGTTGTAGTGATCAGGTGAAGTACTCCTAAAAACTGGTCTGAGCGCTGTCCTGAGTACACAGACCTCTGTATGTATTCTAAAATTTGAAGAGGGTCCAGAAACATAGGTAATGTCCATAAGAAGTTTCAAGTCTTCCTAGTTTTTTTCTCAAAAGCTGTGCAATGTCTACTGCAAATGTGGACATCTACAGAGCACGTGAGATAAATAACAAGTGCAGCATCCACCTCGCATGACTCTCCATAATTCTCCATACTTCACTCCAAAATGGTAGTGTGCAGACAGTCATTATCAGTGTCAGCTTGCCTGGGGAAGTCCTCTTCAAACACTGCACACAACAGGCATTGCTGTGGCTACAGAGAATCTATGTGATACTCCACTGAAGCTCCTGGGCCAAATGTCAGATGTTTTAGATGCACCAACAGTCTCAGGGCTGCTACACTTCTCTCAGTGTGCTCTTGGGCAGAGGAGATAGCATTAAGCTTTTGAACTAGCAAAACCTGTGTCATGGAGAATGAAATCTTCAAGTAAGTCAGATATGAACACATATAAAACAAGAACAAAATAAGAGTACAAATAAACAATTGGAACACAATGCAGATTCCCAAGAAAACTTCGAGGGTGATAAAGAACAGGAAAAAACTGCCTGTGTTCACCATACTGCTCATGAATCTGCTTCCACATTCTGCACCCTCATCCTCCACCTCCCTCACTCCCTCCTGGTGAGCTCATTTCATCTTTGTACCTTCAATCCACACACCCCAAAACTAAGATCATACTTAAAAAACAGAACAAAATTTTCCCAGCACCCAGTGGTGCTTTTGTGAAAAGCTTTCTGCATAGGCATGGGACATTTTCTTTGGTACTAAGCTAAATATGAACCCATCATAAATACTGGAGCAATCCCCGTGGGCCCCTACTGCATGGTATCATCACTAATTGAAAGGATCATTGCAACAGCTCATAGTTGGCTGAGGGAAAAACAGTTACATTCAGTTGTTTTATTTAAGGAGCTTTTCTTTTGGCAGACAGTGTTCAGCTTAGGAAAGATAAAATGCTGTCAGTGTTATTGACAAAAGACAGATTTGAGGTCAGAAATCCAGTGTAAGCTTTCTTGTCTTTTTGCATAACAAAATGCTCTGTGTGCCTCTCCCTTCATGGCAAGATACTAGTCAACAAAGCAGATGATGACAAAAATATTTACACTAATAAATAGGAAAAAAAAAATAGCTAAATGTCCGTGTATTCTCACTAACCGTGCAACTTTCTTTCTCATGATGAATTATATTCAAGCAAAAGTAAATATCAGGTCTTCAAGGTTATTTTAAATAAATAGGTAATTTAAATGCAACAGTAACTTCTTCACTGTCTGGTGTTTATTTTTAAAAAGACCGCTTATCAGGAGTACGAACTCCTCTGAAAGCACATATGAAGGTCACTAACTTTTAACAATGCAATACAAAGTCTGTCCAGACTTTTTTAAATCAAACCTGAAGCAAAGATTCCCTAATGACACTTTTTGCTTGAAATTTATAGAGGAAATTAACTGACTTTGAGAAGCTGGAAAGTGGTGGGTTTTGCTTGCAGAACAGAAATGTTTCTAGTCTGTATCCATGGGTGCATGGATGAATGTCCAAAGTTAATGTAAAGAATAGTGGAAAATTAGGAAAGGTCTTGATAATGTGATGACCTTTGCTCATGCTCCACCAACCTGAAAAACAGACTCTCTCAAGTTCAAGCACTTTTCTGCCAAAAGTCAGAGGGGCAATCTTCAACAAGACATCTAATTTCCCTTGGACTTAATTGGACTATAAGTAGTATGTGTTTAATCCTATTTATTTTCCCAGGGCATGTCAAGATTTGATTCATTTGCATACAAAAATACTGTAGATAGATATAGGTTAATAGGTAAATACAAACAGCATGATGTATACAATTCCACAAAAACCCAGGCAGATTTGCCATGGGCTCAGTAGGGTAAGATTTTCACCCGCTATGTTTTGAAACACTTTGTTGATATAAAAATATTTCCAGATGTGTTATGTTTACTGCCTTGTGGAAGCACGGGTTTGATCTTAGTCTCTGCTCTCCAGCAGGGAGAAGCCTATTTGTCTTATCTTTTAACTTTGTTTTTTATTAAAAACAGAGCTGTGTTCAGTAGTACACTTAATTTTCTATTAAGATTTTTGCTCATAACCACTTCTTAGATCAAGACACTGAGTGAGCAACAAGCACTGTTTACCTGAAGCTTGTTAGTGAAACATAAGCACAGTGCTGATACCCAGATAAGGTCTCCATAGGGATTTTTAAGCTTTCTCAAGAGTACTTGTCTTAAAGTTTCTGAGTTAGCTGACGTATACAATGCGGGAGGAGTAGGAAAGCCTCCCCTCAGCAAGAAAAATGCAGTTACTCATTTTGAAGGTTTTCGGTATCCTCTGGAACAGGTGAAAACTCCATTTCAAAGTTACAAGAGTCGAATATGGCACAGTTAAGAGTTAAAGCATCGCCAGCCTCAATCTTGCAGTATCAGGGTTTTCCCACCACTATTTCAATGTTAGGGAACAAGCCAGTCAATGGATTGCCCTTGTAGGTTGTGGAAGATCTCAGAGACCAGCTGTTATTCGTGACATGCATTCTCTTCACCCAGCAACACCAGCTTACAGGAGAACATCAGGTCAAGCCTGGCCTTGTCTTCTGTTTAGAGAGTCGGAAGTACCATTAAATTTTCATCAGACCACTCTGATATTTGTGTGATGTTTGTACACTAAATAGTATGAATTAACATATCTATGCCAGGTTAAAGCCTTTAGGATCAAATGCAAAGGGAAATAGAAATGTCTGTTGACTTTTCTCTGGAGCTTGTTTTAATTATAAGCATGCTTTGGTTTCTATTTCTCTGGCTACTCCAGGATTCAGAATGGATTCAGAGGCATTCCCACACTGATTTGTTTAGAGGTGGTATTATAGATAGCACATGAGTTGAGCCACCTGTTTGCTTTCATTTCAACTGTAGGAAACTACCATTCCCCAAACAGCTGATAACAGCAGTTTTATCTGAGGTTGTACTCTCTCCACTTTGTCTTTCCTCTTCTAAGCACTTGCTCAGTAAAAAAAGCTGAGTTTAAATGCTACGGTTTAAATATTACTTATGTTGCCAACAGAGGCTTCATTATTATTTATGAACTTACAACTGTACAACTTCACCTCGATAATAATTCAACACCTTAGATAGGTTTTCTAATGCTGTTTTTGTATAATTTATTGCAGTCTTGATATTATTTTACCATTAAAATATAATATTACTCTCTACTTTGATTATAATGATTTATATTTCTGTTTTTAAAGCTGCCTGCCTGGGCAAGACTTGGAAAGACATGAGCAGAGGAACAAAATGTTTTATTACTCCTTATTATTATCAGGGGTTTATCCTAAGGAAATTCAGTAGTTCTTAGATGATATTGTCCTTTTTATGATTTACAGCACTGCTTTTGGTGTAATCAATATTTATTCCCCCGATGTCCAAGAAGATGACTTAGGAATCAGTACACGTCATCTCAACTCTTCCAAAGGAATTCATGACCCCTTCAAGCTCTCAGATGCTACAAATTACTCATTTTCCCATCTGGGAGATAACCAGCTGCCCAGCTTCATGCCATGATAGTTTCATCACTGCCGGTAGCATACGTTGCTGCTATTGCCCTTCATCCCCAGGCTGACTCTAGATTCGGGCAAGCTGATGAGAATGTGGCAGTTTGTATCCTGCTTGGTCTTACTGAAGCCTTGCCAGGGAGCACTGCTTTAGCTAATGGCCTATGAAGGTTTTTGTTATAAAACCTGCTCAGAGATACTTGCATTTTGCAGTGTCATATGTGTCAATAGCTGAACAGGGGTTACTCCATCTCTGCACAGTTGTTTTTCCTAGTCTTTTAGTCTGGGTCTTCAGGATGCTGACAAACCTTATCTGTGCCTTTTGTAATTGATTTTAGTGTTATGTTCTTTCCTCTGTCTGTAGTTAAGGTTTTATAGCAGCTGCTGGAAAGCCAGTGTTTCAGCACAGGCATTTATTTACAACCTGTACAGCAATGCATCTCTAGTCTGTCAGGAAATGTGCATTTATGGACATAAAAGTGCACCCACCATTCCTAGCTCTTTACAACATGGACAAAAAGGAATCCTCTCATCTGCTGGGTCAGTCGAGCTGCTGCTTTTGAGATGCTGGTGATTACACAATAAATACTGAGGCCCAAGCAGGACAGAAAGCTTTGGATGGAAGAGGCTCATGAAATCACCAGGGCCACCTCTTCATCTGAGCACAGCTCATGTCAGTGCCATGTCCAGAGGAGTTCCTGTTCCACATCAGGAGGATACGATCCAGTATTTCTTCTGGAAGCAAAGCCGAGAGAATGATGTGCTACATAAAAAAGGCTACTATTAAATCAAGCCACTGAGAAATGTCAGCATTTGTAGTCTTCTGAGTGTGGAAGGTAACGGCCACAGAAATCAAATGAAACAGAATGAAGTTGCAGTATGTAGCAAGCAGGGCTCTGAGGGGTTCCTGTCAGTGCTCTGGGTGATAAGGCCATATAAGATCTGGTTAGAGGTAAGCGTTCAGCTAATTAATAATCTGACCAGCTTCTTAGTCATACAAATAACAGATTTTTTTTTCAGCTGTATTTGGAAGGCAAATTACATTTTCACCATATGACTCTCTGTGGTTCATATCAACTACAATGTGTAATGCCAGATTGTTTTATGAATTACATAGTGCTTTAGAAAACAAGCCCAATCGTTATGTGAAATCTAGAGCACTTGGAAGCCTTGCTACCATAGTTTTTGCTCCAGCTTTTGCCAGACTGCGTCAAAATGTTCTGCAAGTGACCCAGCTGACTTCTGACCCATAACGCAATGCATATCTCCCACTGGTCAGCCTACTTAGACGCAGGAGAGATGGCAAGGCTTCTTCCTCAGCCATAGCAAAATTACACTGTGCTGATGAGAGGACAAGTGCAATACAGAGGTCTGATACAGATGATCATCATTATCTCAACTGCTGTTGAGATTAAGATGCTTCTTCAAATCCAGAGAGAGGAGATATGAATGTAAATGAGGATTTATTATCTGAGAAAAATCTTCTATCTTCTAAAAATGAGAATTGTATAATAACAATAAACTACAAGCAACATCCTCTTCTAAAATTACCCATCTCATTTTACATAAGTGCTAACTTACTTTGCACGTGCCCTTTTAACTAAGAAAAATAACACCCATTAAACTAGTTTATTGTAAGGGAAATAATAGAATCCACACTGTGAAAAAACAAATAACATAAACCGTATACAAAAGGAGAGGAATGCCATTTTACATTCTTCTGAAATTTTATAAATGCAAGGATTCTCTCCTCTATCCATTTGGAAAAAGTGCTACACAGAACTGGTATTAACTAGTCTATAACAAATGAAACCAGGTAACAACTATACAGTCTTGCACTTGTCAGCTAGACTTGACAGTTCGTATTTAGCAGTGATTCAACTGACACTACCAAGTGAGCTTAAAAACCAGGCTGTCACACTGTGTAGGGAGAAGTTTTAATCATTAAAGGTCTGTACAGAAGCAGCACTTGTAACCAGCCTGCCCTATTCAACATGTTTGACTGGCAGCATTTGGCTTGTGTTCGTGGCAATAAAATAACTTTTTTTTTCAGTGTATCATGTTTTATTGACACTATATATAAAGTACATCCAGTGTTTATACTAAAATACCATGATTCAGTATATACTGTTTTGGAATACAGTTTATTACAGAAATACTAGATTAGAGACATGTTTTGTTTGGAATCCGTGTCTCACTTATCTTTTTAAAATGCTTTATTCTTTTTTTTTTTTCCCTACTCAGGCAATAGAAGTAGTAGAAAATTGCATCTTAACATACTGATATAGCAATGTTTGGCTTTAGAAATAGCCTTACTGTATTCCAATGACACTCTTCCACAGGGAGATTTTGATTTTAAACTCACGTCTCCAGGTGAACGTAGTGAAAAGACTGACTAATTTAGTGAGATAGTTAATTTCAAAGGGCTGCTTAATGTGTCATTTGAAGAGAAGACAGAAATTTAGGATGTGTTTAAGTTTCATTTCTTTCTCATCATTCTGTTGGTTCGAGGCCAATATTTTTATATGTTGCTGTGAATAGGGAATACTTTTTCAATATTGATCTCATAGTAACAATCAGTAAATCCCAGACCATCACATGCTGCGGACATATGCACAACCTGAAAAATACCTAGCACCTATATAGCACTGAAACAGTCTTTTTACCTATTTAGAGTTTTTCTCTAAGGTTACTATTGGAAGTGCTTGTGCGCAGTGATAATCGAAAGGCTCCCTGCTTTTGCTGATCTGTTAATGTTATTGATGGCCTGTGTCCCCTTTCACCCTCTCTTATTAACTATGAGAATGAACTTCATGATTTTCAAAATGTCCTTTTGGATCTGGACCTCACATCATTTAACTGCATGGATTTTTTTCACAGGGGACAATAGGATCCCGCAATGAATTGCATGCACACTCAGTGTGAGATATTGTTTGTTGAGTAGTAGCATTCATCAGCGATCCGGCTGATTTCTTACATCAGCGGAAGTGTTTGTATCAAAACCAAAGACAAAGAAAGAAGTGATGTCCGAGAAGGACAAGTGGATTTTCCTTCTAACTAGGTCTTTTTCTCCTGGTTCTTAGCAGTCCTAAGAATCACAAGGGTGGCCTCCTTCGAAGAGCAGCAATCAGAGGGTTAGTGGCCCAACCCATACCTTGATCTTGGTTAGTACAGTCTGTTGAGGAAACATTATTAGCTATTAAGGGTATTGACAATGTACAGGTTCAGGTATCTATTTAGATATCTGTTGCTCCCAACTAACCATCTCTAACTCATCCTCAGAATCCTGTGTTTCATGGCCCTTCCCAAGACATGTATAGAAGTTTATGAATCTGTGCAATCTTTCCTTCAGCATACTTGATCTTATGGGCAGAAAACATTTACAATTTGAAAACAAAAAGCCTCAACTTTGTTTCTGCTACTGAATGTGTAAGTATGTGGTCTTATAAAACTTCCTATATCTCACTTCTTTTCAGAGAGTTGTACTCCAATACCACCATCCATTTCCAGTTTACTGTTAAAGCTCAGTCTAGTAAAATCTTGACTACCCATTAATAACAGTGAAACTGGTAGAGCAGATACGTTCTTAACAATTAATGTGAGCTATTGCTATGGCACTTACTCTTGTTTCAGTACAAAGGCAGGTTTTCCCATGTGTGAGTGCCTGCTGAAATTTACAATGTGCTGTTTGTGCATGAACTGAACCTATGTTTAAATTGGTGAAAATCTATGCTACTCAACCTCAGGAGATTTCATCCAGTTTTACTGCATAATAATCCTTTTCAAGTCATGTTCATACAAAGGTATATAACATTATAGCCTTTACTTTAAATCTAATGGAGGAAATGCAGCGGGGAGGGTTGTTTGGTTTTTTTGTGAAATGTAAAGATCTTTAGCAAAAGGATGTGGGGTTTTTTTCCCCTAAGGATTCTCTTCCTTTTTTAAAAAAATCTACATCCTGAGCCCAGTTTTACCAACAGTTAGATAGAACTTCAGAAAAGTAGAAGTGGAAACCTGAAAATTTTTTTGATTTCTGAATTTATGAGGAAAAGATATTTTTGAGATAGTTACCTTTTCTCTTAGTATCTCTAAGAGCTGACGGCAGAGTATTTTATTCATGTGAATACGAAGCATTAAATCCCTCAAATGTATTTATCCAAATATGTAATTACCTCGTTTTCCACTTTTTCCTCCCAGATTTCGTGGATACAGATATGGTGAGATTACTATAAAGCATTATGTAGTAAGAAATATGGAACAGGGTGTAGAATCTCTTCTTAAGGAATCTTCTCCTTGAACGAGTATATAGTGAGTAATAAATCAGCATGCTGCAGGGTTACTTGAAGCAGCTGCATTTCCATCCCAGAAAATAGAATCTTTTTATTTAAATGAAATAGCTGATTTAAAGGAAGAATATAAAACTTGAAATGACAGTTAAGTCATCTCATCCCCAGGGGAAATTTAGGTCTACCTGGATACATTAAGAGTCCCAGCACTGTCTTCTTCCCCCCTCAAAGCCATTGCAATTTAAGATACACTCTTGGAAGTCCCAAATGATGTGTTACTTCCCAGCAGTGCATTTGTCTTGAGAGATAAAGGCTGTACTTTCTGATGTCAACAACACTTCCTGTCAGCTCCAGTATGGCCAAGGTTCTCCTGTAGCTGTTCCCATAAGAACCTTACATTTTAAAAATTTAACCAGATCCATAAAGGTTGTAGCAAAATTGCAGTGGCAGGGATGTGGAAGTCCTGAAGAAACACCTGAAAGTCACAGGAACAGAGAAGGTTTAAGAAGTTTCTGTGTATTATTTTCCATGTAAGGACTTCACAAGATCAGTCCTCACTTGTAAACTCATCACGTAGTAAGTGCCACATCATGAAGCACCTTCTAAAGACTGACCTCCGTGTTAGACTGGCTAATAGCAGCACCCCAGTATCACCTACTGCTGTTTATTCTTCTTCTGTCTTTACCAAATGCCAAATGTCATTTCACATACCAACCCTACATAGCTTTTAGGTGATGTCTGGATCAGGAATAAGAATCTCAAACTACAGAACGGAATAAAGCATCTTCCCAAACAGGTTTCATGCTAGTCTCAAAAATAGCAATTGCTGCTGAGAAAACTGCTGGTGGCTGGTTATTGTGTCCCAGTGTTGTAAACCTTCCAGAAATTTATGGACAGTTTATAAATGTAAGTGACTTCAGAAGAACAGTTCATAGTTTCATAAAAGTAATCTGTTCATAAAAGAAGCTGAGAGTTTTTAATTTATATCTCCCATAAACTAGTATCATGTTAAAAGAGATTCTGGTTGGTATGGTGAACCTAAAAGTCTTCTTGCATTTCCGCAGTAAATAAATAGTTTCAGCCAATTCAACTAACGTTTACTTGGTTAACAGGACACTTGCACCCAAAGAAAGGACACCCAGCAGCAGAGGGAAACACATTAGCTGCCATCAGGAGTTTTTCTGGATGGCCATGCAGGTAGAGTCAGGCAAAGCCAACCTCTATCAGACCTCGCTGGTAAGTAGGGCTGCCTCTTGCAAAGAGGCATTCAAAAACCATTTTGGGGTGCAGCTGGGAGTGACATTCAGGATATAATCCCCTTCATCGGTCAGATTCAGGAGTTACAAATTGATTGTCTGTGTTGTGCATTCTGCATTCATCTCTCAGGTCTTTCCTCTCTTTTGCCTGGCCCGAAAGAACGAAGGTGATAGAGAAGCAGGAAACTGTAGAAATATGGGATTTTTTAAAGAAAAAGAAATCCTACCTTGAGTTCTCCCATCATGCACCAGTTTCAGCCTATGGTGCTTTCGTCCTTCTGTATTCACTGAAAACTGACAGCAGCTGCAGAAGCAAATGGCATGATCATTTCCATAGGTGCTAGAGTCCTTTTTCACAGCCAGTAGAGATTATAAAAAAAACCTTAACACAGAGAGACCACCAGAATTAATCCCTGCAGGAAGAAAGGGTTTTCAGAAATCTCTGTCACATCAATTTTGCTCTTACACAAACACAAGCAGACAAGTAAGGAATTTTTAAATAAAGTTTTATTTGTTTGACCCTGATGGAGTCAGTGTATGACACTGGGGAGAAATATGTGCCCAGATTTGCAATGTCCTATGAACTTTAAATCAAATCATGCTAAAATTGGGTTCCTCTCAGGTTCCTGGCTTGTGCCATTTAGCTTTGGGTTTGATTGCAAGCAGTATCCATCAAATTCTCTCTAAATTGACTCTGATTTTCTTTTCCACTGAATGTAAAATATACAGAAATCCTCATAGTAAAAGCCTTTCTTGTCATCCAAGGCTTCGTAGTCTTACAAGGAATAGGAAGTGTGTGATAATAACACCTACAGATTAAGGAGAGAGGGAGAAAAGCAAGCTCTGAGTTCCTTCAGTCCCCATTGCTCCAGTGGCATTCTAGGGCAATACAAGAAATTATATCCAGTGCATGTGTAGCCACTTGATGAAAACCTGGGGAAAAAATGGATCTTATTATTTGAAGATATCTTTTAAACTAGTAAATAGGAATAAGAAAGTCAAGGCAAAACACTTTGGCACACAAGTTATGGTGGTGCATTGCAGATCATTCTGATTAATTAGAAAAATGTATGAGTACTTGATTAACTATTGATGGTTCAAACCAGCATTTTTGGAAGTTATGTGCCCTATGTGCCCTTTAAATATGGATGCTACCTCTGTGTTTCATAGATTTTCTCACATTTCTGAAAACTATTTATGTATATATTGCCCAGCCATTAATAGAACCTGAAATTCACACCTTCAATTTAGACCTGCATTCTCATGCCAGAATAGCTCTTGACTGAAGAGAAATGACTTAAATTAGTCACATAATCAGAATTTAAATCAGCAAAGCATTTGTAATAAGAAAATTTAAAAAAAAA
>PPHD01006725.1:7780-19504 GCA_002909625.1 Bambusicola thoracicus
TTTTTTTTTTTTTTTTTTTTTTTTTAAATCTGTTCCTTTTTTAAAGAAATTATCTGGAAATGTTAAGCATTTAATTATTAACATTCGTGTAATATTCCTAAATATTCTTCTGTCCTAAAGTACAGAAGACACAGAATTAAGGTTCGTGCTCTGTCTTTAATTAATGTTGCTGTATCTGTTCAACTATGAGTGGATGTATTGAAATTCTTTTTTCCTGACACAGGTGTAAGCATCGAGGAAGTTATGCTGAAGGATCTCAAGGAGATTTCAGATGGAGAAACCAAGATAGCAATTAGCACTGTGCACATGACACTAGAGGTAAGAGAAAGCCTAAGTAACTTAGTTGGTAAATAGCCCTAATGCATAAGGAAAGAACTCTTTAACAAAGATTTTGAACATTGTATTTTCTTAAGATTGTATATGAGCAGAATTTTCACTGACTTTGGAAGGGTAGCTGTTTGTGATCTGACTATCAATGTTTTGCTTCTGATTATTCCTTCCTATTTATATATGATTCTATGGTGTGTAAGACAGTGGTACCAGCAAACTGCAGCCTTTGGGTAGTCTGAAGGTGTAAGTTTCTAGTCATCCTTCAGTGGGGTTTTGTCCTACTTTTCTCTTATGTTGTGCTGTACAATTTATTTATCTGGTCTAGCATAAATGCTACTGATTTGGCATGCCAGGGAAGGTGCTTCTGTGGATGAAGTTGTTTCTAGTACAGTCTAACTAATAATAATCCACAAATATCTGCATTTTTTCTTCAGTTTCTATAGTAAGATATTCAAAGCAATCTTTGTATCAAATCATCAAGAAATGAAAAGAATCTGTTAATTTCTTCACATCAAGCAAGCTTTACCATGGTCAAAACCTTCACTGCTTTATTTACCATAGTTTTGCTTATGGAAATTATGCTTAAGTTGGAAGTAAAGAGTGAGGACAAAAAGTACTGTAGGATAAATCCCAGAAGAGGAGATGAGCATTTAAAAATTCTTTAATGAACTCTTCCTCTTATTTATTTATTTATTTAATCTTCCTTTTTTATTTTGTGTCTTTCAGTGAATGACATGTAGACTGGACTAGTAATTAGGAACCAGATTCAGCATTATCGTTTACTTCTATTTAAATTGTTTCGTAGGCTGTGCAGAATGCAGGCCTTGTGCTCCACACATCCAAGCTCCAGCTAAAAGTAGCTGAACTCATATTTACTTCCCAGAGTCATTATGACCTGAAACTATTCCCTGTGGCAAATTGAATTGGCAACAGTGGGTTTTTACAGTCTTAAAAGCAGACCAGTTTTCAAATCCTTCTCAGCAACTGTGTAACATCTGATGTTAGCACAGTTTATTCAAGGAGGGGCAATATCTGGTGATTGAACAGTAGAAGTTTCAGTTTTCTTTCTTTGGATGCATCTAGTGGCTGTTGGGGAAGAAAAGTAGATTCCATTGTAGGTAAATAAGAGCAAGTGATAGGAGTTTTGCTGGACAGATGATTTCTAATCATAACTTTGGTAGTTTTATTGCTTAACATTACTTAGCATTTTTGGGCTTATGATACACATTTCATATTACCTGTGAAAATGTTTTCTAGGCTCTATATTTTATAGGGAAGGAAATGATAGTAACTAATAAGTCATCAATTGTAAGTTAATACAATTATTAAGAGTGCTATCGCATAACAGTACTCAGACAGGTAGAACACATAGAGGCAGACTTCTATTGTCAACAGTTTCTTTTGAAGAAAGATGTGAATACAGAAACTAATAGTGCATTGCTCTCAATGCTTTATTTGTTTGTCAGTGCTGATGATATTCATCAGTGTGTGATTTAGATCCATTCTTTGCTGGCTTTCTAGTTGTTGGCTGGATGACGTTTGAGTGTCCTAAGAAAGGAAAAGCTTTCAGATGTTGCTGGAATAGGAGTGGTGGCATGAAGGCAGGGAGATGTTTAGATTTCAGTGAGAATTTGTGCGAAGCTTTGCGTTTTTTTTGAGATAACTACTTTTGGATCTGGGCTCATAGATTTAGGTGACATTACAGTTTGTAAGTTGAAATTAGACTTGTGTCTCTAGTGACTGGCTGCCAGAGTATGTGCTACCTGGATTTCATGTGCATAGTGGCATTTTTTTTTTCTCTAAAAATGTATGGGGAAAAAGAGCATCAAAGCCCATATTACAGTTATTTTTGTTGCCCTTTACTACGAAGTTTCCCCAAGTCATAATAATGATTACTCATAGGATATTGTAGCAAAATTCAGTGCATGCATTGTAGTTAATTTCTATTACATTATGTTATACCCCGAGAGTATGTTTTTCTTGTTCTCTGCTGGAATTCTCTTGGAAATGAGAAATATCTTCTCAATGTGACTTTCTGTGAAAGTCATTTTTTTTCCTGAGAAATGAACACTTACTTTTAAACTGAACTCTATTTTCTGCTTTTCTAAGTCTGCTACGGTGGATTAAAGTTCAGGTTTCATGCACGATTACTTTAGTTGAAATGGCTCCTGAAGTTCAAGCTAAATAGTACATTTGTTGGACTGAGTCCTTAATCTTCTGTTTCATGAAAATTTATTCTGTCTCCTTGCAGAACCTGAAATAAGTTTGGACAACAGAAAAATTAGATTCCTCCAGTGATAATTAAGGAAGCCTTTTGATAGTAGGGCAAATAGTCTATTTGATACCACCTACTAGTCCAAACAAATTGAGGATAGTACCAAGAGAAAGCTCTGGTTCATGCAACAAGTTTCCTCTTTGTGGTTTTATGTCTTAGAGAAACTCTAACTGTTTCAGCAACCAGAACATAGGAAATTTAGATGTCTGGATGCACGGTGGATCTGCTTCCCAGTGGATAAATAGTCTGATCTCAGACAATTTTATTTTTACACTATTTTTTAATAGTAGCTTGACATGCAACTAAGCTGCTCATTTGTTCTAGTTCATATGTATATAGCAAAAAATTGTGGGAGTACAATGCACAAAGCAAGGATCTCTGTCTCAGCTGGTGCATCTAAAACAAGTCGTAGCTAGGCTATTATTATGTGTTGTTATGTGAATCTCCAACACTCCTATTTGAAGGTTTGAATCCTTTTTTGTCTATCTGTAATGACCGGACCATAGTTACACATTTGGGAACTTTTTTTTTCTTGTGGTACAAATATAAACATATTTTAAATGACATAAATTGGCACATGAATTTGTTTTTAATGCTAAAAACAAAACAAGAAGAAAGCCCCAAGTAAACATGTTAACATTTAATCTTCCAGTAATGGAATTGGAAACAAAATTCTCAGTAACTTACAATAGCAATACTGTGTAGAGATATTTTTCTGATGCCTGTTGTGAGAAGTTAGGGTATGTAAAATAAATGATGTATGGAGCTGTAGGAATGCGACTTTTGCAGACTACCTTATGTCTAAGGAACATTAAACATAGGGTTCTCGTTTAGCAAATAAATAACCATTCATTTCAATGGCTGCATAGTCTGGACTTTTGTGCATATTTTTGCAAAGATGAGAAGAGGCCATTAGGGATTTAATATAAAATAAATCGCCAAGGGGTCTTCTTGTAGTCCTAGTCTTTCTGCCACATGGTGTGTCACTAATGTGCATAAATGGGCTTAAATGAATTTGTTATCTGTATTACATTTGCAGTATGTATATATTTATATATTATTTTTTAATTGTGTTTAAAAATAAAACATTAAATACATCATTTCTGAGAGTTGAAAACATACCATTTGTAAATAAATCAACCTTAATTAAGGTCTTAAAATGTCAGTGTGTGAGATGTGCCTGTAGAAAAATGTATAACATATACAGTATACAAAGCTCAAATATACTTCCATTTGCTTTTTTAGAAGCATTAGGAGGGTTAAGTTGTCCCCTTATAGGACTGTGTAATGCAGTCAGACATGCATTAATGTAAATATCACATTCATATTTAAATGTCAGAATGCAGTGTTCTGGAGGATGGTGGCTGTTATGTTGATGCCTCAGGTCAGACTAAGTACCTCAACTGCAATGAGTACGATCCAAGGTGAGGAGAGCTGAGGCACACCTGCTGAATTCTCCGTTGCTGTTATTTCTTCATCTTCAAAGATGTGAAAAGAAACTGATCAGCAGAACCCTAGGTTAAGTGCTTCTTAATGTTGATTATAATGATTACCAGGGTTGCATGTAGTTTTAAATGAAAAACAGATTCTTTCCAGGAGATCATATGAGGGTGATATGGGATTAAGTGCCCCTACTCACTAAGATATGTCCATGTGAAGTCATGGAATATGTCAGACAAGGTATATATTAGAGTCCCTCATGACATGAATGTATAAAGTGAACTACTAA
Source organism: Bambusicola thoracicus (assembly GCA_002909625.1). Lineage (NCBI taxonomy): Eukaryota > Metazoa > Chordata > Aves > Galliformes > Phasianidae > Bambusicola > Bambusicola thoracicus. The sequence continues at coordinate 12,115 of PPHD01006725.1, forward strand.
AATTTCCCAAGGCAATCTTATTTATTAGTGAGTCCAAATCAGCCTGTGTTTAAGCCTACGTTATTAAAGTCATATTTGAAAGATGTATTTGATTATTTCCTTCTATACTGCTTTCATGTCTCATGTAGTAAACTAGAAGCATCAGAGATTGTGTACTTGCAGTATCACCTCTCGTCTGAGGTATACAGTTCTGCATACAACAATACCAGTTCTGCAATAGTGTGTGTGTTGATTTTCATTTTATTTCAGCATCTAAAGAAATTGTATAGACTTCATCTGTTAAATTTTATCTGACATTTATTCTGAATTTGGTCTCTGCTATTGTTTTGCTCAATCTTGGTTCAAAAGTTAATAAACAAAGTAAAATAGCTGCTAGAATGATTAAATGAATGAAGATGCACATTAGCTTAATATACTAACATTTACCATGAAAATGTGCTTGTATTTACAAGCGTATTATTCAAGAAGATAAACTGTATTTTCTTTTGTATTTGTGAAATGTATTTCTCTACATAAAATCTTTATTATACACGTTAAATATCTTTATGAAATATGGTTTTACAACATACATATCTCTCAGCTAAATAATGCAGTATCTATAGAATCATTATTGAAGTGCATTCCTGACTTCTACAAAGCTGACTAATTCATCATCTGTATACTCTCCTAGTTCTTGTCAGTAGCATTTCAGCTCAGCTGTTCATGGGGCATAGACATTGACAGCGGGAGGTGCTGTTTTGAGAAATGTTCAGCATAAAAATAGTTTTTTGTGTGAAATACATTACACTTTTACTTATGTTAATGTAAAACATAACTTGAACACTTAATACTGTAAGATCTGGCCATAATGCATGAAAATAAGGAGACATAATATGAATGACAGCAATATAAATATTACAGGAAAGTTAGATTTGCTTTTTTGCTATTTAGTTTTTTTTTCTTTGCCTATTGCATGGGAAACAACCTAGTCTAGAGCATTAAACTGTTGATCCAAGATTACAAAATAATTCAAGCTAAAAGTAAAATAATGTGTTTTGTGTTTGTTGGTGTTAGTATTACTTCATAAGATCACAGGTATATCCACAGGAAGTGACAGATAGATGTAGAAGAAGCAAATGTCTTTCTTGATGACTGTTTTTCTAAATTTCATAATGAAAAATAGAAAAACATACACAGACCTGTAATATCATGTAATTTTTATTTAGAATGGTCATATTTTGTGCAGAGAAACAAAACAAAAGAATCTGCCATGTCTTGAAATACTCACTTTGTCTTGTCTGTTTGGCAAATCATGTACGTAAACAATTTTTGAACTGGAATTTAAGTGAATGCTTGTCACTGGTAAACATGATAGCCTGTGTTATTAGTAATTGAATGAATCACTATTGACACCAGTGAATTTTATACCTTCTGTTACATATTAGGAGCTCAGTCCTGCAGCTCTTAGTCATTTAAAAAATATAGTAATATTTTGAAGTTTTGTATTAATTGAATTGTTTAGAAGTACTCTGTAAATTGTTTTGTTGTTGTTGTTGTTTTTCCCCCAGCTTTTGTGTGCTCTGGTAACAGGGAAGATTCTTCTTACAACTGCATGTAACTGGGTATTCTGCGAGCTTGCTTGAAGCCAAGTGCTGTGGCTGACAAAATTTCAGGGTGCTAATTTATGAAACACAATATCTTTCATCTGATTTTCTAAGTATAGATGGAACTTGATTGTCATGATAAGAATAGGAAGTATTTAAGTCGTGGAGAGTTTTTAGTGTATTTTTCCCAAAGAATGTCTGATTAATTTTTTTTTCCAGTTAGTTTTCTTAAAGGCTGGGTCTCAGTAAATTGATTCTTGTTATTGTCTTCATATTTGTGTTGGTGGTTACACAACTAAAACATGCTTAACTGAAAACGTAGCTGTGGAGAGATTTTCCTTTCTCCTGCTTGCATTATTCTTGTGATTTTTTTTTTTTAAATTCTTCTTTAACAAAGTCATAAACTTCTCATTATGGTTCAGGTTAAAAACAAAAACAACAACACAAAAACAACTGAATACTTGCTGCTGCTTTAATCTTACCACTCTCACTGAAATAGAATTTCTTATGTGTGTCTGACAGCTGTTTTCCAGGATTCTTACAGTCTCCGTTCTGTCTGAACACAATACTTATGCTGACGTAAAACAAGAAAATGTTTACTGAGGTCAGTAAATGAAAATTCTGGCTGTTGATAAATTGTATCATGCCAGATTATTTATACTGTACGTTATTGGCATTGTAGAGATCATCCGTTCAGGTATATATACAACTCTTGTGACTGGGAGAACGTTATCTTCAGTCTCCAAGAAGGAAATAATGACTGTGAACATGAGATACCTGGTTCTGTCACTCAAGTCTAGGAGGACTGTGTAGTTGGTAGCAGAATACAAAACAATATGTCAGAATTCTGTTTTCCTTGTAGGATAATGTTTCTTCTTTTGCATGAACAACTAATCATCGAATTGTGAAATTGTTGAGGCTGGAGAAGAGTTCTAAGGTCATCTAGTCAAAACCATGTCCGTAAATGCCATATCCACTCTTTTCTTGAAAACCTCTAGGAGTGATGACTCCAACACTTCCCTGTGCAGCCTGTTCCAATGCTTAACCACTCTTTCAGATAATATTTTTTCTCGTAATATCCAATCTGAACCTCCCCTGGTGCAACGTAAGGCCATTACCTCATGCATTATATGGGTCACTTGGTGATAGAAGGAGATGAGGTTGGTTAAGCAGGACCTTTCTTTCATGAACCTGTGTTGGCTAGAACTGACCTCCTAGTTGTCCTGTGCTTACTGTGTGATTCCCCAGTACCAAAGTCAGGCAGTTCTGTAGTTCCCTGGATTCTCTTTCTACCCCTTCCTGTAGAGTGGCACATTGGCAAGTCTCCAGTCACCTGTGACCTCCTTGGTTTACCAGCACTGTTGATAAATGATGGAAGAGCACTTAGAGAGCACTTCAGCTATCTCCCTCGGGACCATGGGGTGAATGACTTGTAACAGTCTGTGTGAAGTAGCAGGTCCTTTCCTTTTGAGTTATGAGGTGTTCGTTCTGGTTCTGATCACTGTCTTCCTTCTCAGAGGGCTGAGTACCCTGAGGACTGGTCTTACTTTTAAAGGCAGAAGTAGAGAAGACATCGAGGCCTTTTCCTCACTCTCAGTGTTAATGTTCCCTACCGCACTTAATAAAGGATGAAGATTCTCCTTGGCCCTCCACTTATTGTTAATGTATTTTTCCTGGACCTCTTTTGCCCTTTAGGACTGTCTCACAAGAGACTCTTCCAACATCCATTCTAAACAGTGCAAAGTCTGCCCTCTGAAAGTTCAAGGTAGCAGTTTTGCCAATCACTCTCCTGACTTCACCAGGAATTGCGAATGTTATCATTTTGTGGTTACTCTGTTCAGGACTGCTTTCGTCATTCATGTCTTCTAGCAGTCCTTCTCTGTAACTGGCAGGTCTAAAGAGGCACCTGCTGTGATAGACTTTCTTGCCTCTGCTGTGTTATATTTCTAGTAATCGTCTAGTAAGTTCTTACAGAATGACAAGTGTCACTTCTAGGTGTTCTTTAGCCTGACTTCGTTTCACTATTTTTGTGTTGCAGTTGTTCATATTTTCAATGACTTTTCAGAAACTGTGGTTCTCCAAAAAAAGCAACCAACCAAAACAAACAACAACAACAACAAAACCCACAAACAAACAAAAACAAGCAACAACTACAGCCTTTCCAAATACAGAAGTGTAAACATTCCACTGGGATTCTTCATGAAGTTTTACCTTAGTTTTCCATATTGCAAGTTACCAAAGAGATCTGGTCAGCATTCTGGGCCTGGACTCCACGCTCAGAATTCAAAGAATTGTAGAATTGCCCAAAGCCCTGTCCAACCTAGACTAGAGCCGCTGCAAGGATGGGGTTTCCATGACTTCTCTTGGCAACCTGCTCCAGTGCTTCACCGCCCTCTGAGAAAAGAATTTCCTCCTAATCTAGATCTCCCTTGTTTTATTTTAAAACCATTCCCCCTTGTCCTATTACAGCTATCAGACCATGTAAAAAGGCCCTCTTCCTCCCATTTGTAAGTGGCCTTCAAGTTCTGGAAAGCCACAGTGTGGCCTTCTCCTGGCTGAACAATACCAGCTCCCTCAGTCTTTCTTCATAGAAGAGGTACACCACCCCTTTGATCTTCATGGCCTCCTCTGGACCAGCTTCAACAACTCCATGTATTTCTTGTGCTGGGAGTGCAGTACTCCAGATGGTACCTGAGGAGACAGAGCAGGGGGACACATTCACCTACTTTGCCCTGCTGGCCACCCCTCTTTATGCGACCCAGGATGCAATTGGCCTTCTGAAATGAGCTTGCTGGCTCATATCAAGCTTTTTTCAAATACAAAATTGATATGTCTTTATTTAGGTTTCCTGGATATCAGGCTGATTGTTTCTCCAAATGTTTGCTACAGGCAACAAAAGAAAAAAGATTGAATAGGTTTGTTGTTTTTTTGGTTTTTTTTGTTTGTTTGTTTTTTGTTCCTGAAATTAGGAACTGTTGGTCGATCAGCATGCACCTATACTAGCTGTGGATTGTTTTGTCTAGAGAAATGCTGAGGGATGAAATAGAATATATAGTCTTTATGCTAATATGTATTGTTCCATGAACTCCTATGCTTTAAAATAAAGAACCTTAAGTGAGTACTGTATGCTGTCTTTTGTATGATTTCATCAATTATTGAATCACATTCTACTGAAAATGTGTTTTTTTTTTTTTTTTTTTTTGTCCTGATAAGTCTGTTGACTCTTGTTCTATATATAAATAGCACTTGAAGGGTTGTTTCTTAGAATTTGCTATTATACAAGACTTTCTAAATAAGGGAACTAAAAATAATTTAGAAACAAAAAAGTGATTTTCTTTTCACATTTCTCAGTTGAGTATTTGCCATATGGGTTGCTCAGCATCACACTCTCAGCAGGTCTAATTTATGGTAAACACACAGTGAGTGAACAGAAAAAAAAGGCAACGAAAATATTAATATTCTCCCCACACCCCATTTTTTTTTTTTTAACTGATCTGAAACATATTCAGATTCAGCCCATATACTTGTGGCATTCAGTTCTGTATGTATTTATTTGCCCCTCAGCTGGGACTTAGCAAAGACTGCAATGCTGAGTGTCTCACCACGAGGCTGACTTGCTGGAGCAATGTGTGAATTACACCCTACTCCAGCTGGCATGCTGCCAGACCCCCAGGCCAGGCTCTCTCCATGACGGGCAGTTGGTGAAAGCATGGCTGCTCTCGTGGTAGCATGGGGAGCCTTAGCTTTTTACTGGGCCTCCACAGGAGGATCACCAGCTGAGTGAATGTGTTGATGCTCTGATTCACTGCTAGGATTTGGAACACACTAAGATGGAGATAGAAAATAAATATTGGCATGGATTTTTTTCTTGAGGCTTAAAATTGTGGAAACCTTCAGCATCAGTATTTTGAAAATCTTTCATCTTCTGTGAGCTTCCAGGGCTTCCTCTTGCTGTTACCTATTTTCTTTCTCTCTGTGGGTTACCTTCTCCTTTTAGTGATCCTGTTGCCATAACTGTCCTTCAAGGTCTCTTCATAACTTTGTCAGCACCAGTCCTGAGTGTGCCTGTGTGGAAAACCACTGGAGAGAAGCATGAAGGATTGAGCGCATACCAGTAACCCTAGCATGTACCTCACCCTAGTGAGCACTCTGTCATCGATGCTTCCATCTCTGACATTGAGATGGTATATTAAAAATAAGAAAAATTGGATTTGCTTTCTAGTTAGGGACAAGCATTTTTTACAGTTGTCAGAATAAAAAAATCTCCATTACATAAACAGATACAAAGTGAAAGATAAGAAAATTGCTACCATTAAACAATTGATATTGTAATTACTAATAGGAAATAGCTACAAAGGAAAATTATTTTAAAAAAGCCTTCGTTGAAGTCCTCACCTGTGCTTTATGATATGTACAGCAGACTTCCGTAATACACATAACTTTCCTTTCTGTTTGGACATTTTCTTCTTCAGCAAGAAGCCTGCGCATTCCCATTACAGATCTGAGGACTCAGCCAAATAATTAAAAGCTGTGCATGCATTGGATACAGAGGAAAGTGCAATAATCTTTCTTCAAACGATCATATGATTTCCATTAGGCATCATTTTTTGAAAGTTGTCAGGTGTTGCTTTACTCACAACACCTCCAGGTATTTGTTTCAAATAAATATGATGCTTTTCTTTGGATCCTGCTAAATGTTTGTCTCAGGATGATCTCCCCAGGTTGGCAGTAAAGTCCATAGGTTTCATGATTAACTTTTACAGTGGTTATTGTACTGTTGGATTTCTTCTTGTTCAATCTTTTGATCAGGAGTTAATCAAAATGGCCCGTTTTGTTTCTCTGTTTATTCTTGGGTGCTTCTCTACTTCTCTAGAATGCTGCATCTTATTGATCTTCATGAAATAATCTGTAAATACTTGTAGATGAATAAATAGAAAATACTGGTTGTTTCATGGTCTAGTATGAATTCTTTCTTCATTTGTATCATTATCCTAATTGTTTACAGTGTTCCAGTCAGTTACACTTACACAGATCCTCTGAGGTAATGGAGTTGTGTTTTTATTATAAACCAATATTTACTCAGAAGTCAAACCTCAGCCTCACTTCCTGTGGACTCATAGTACTAATAGTGTAACAGTGAAATCCAAAGGCTTTTAAAAATGCTCTGGTGAGTAGAACCACGAGAGTACTTGTTTTATTCATTTTTATTTATGCATTAAAATTTCCATGAATATTAGCCAGTTGAAGTCAGGTGTCACTGGTGAGTATTTGGGATCTGGACACATTTTGCTATGACTGGTTTTAAAAAAATGCCAATTTATAGGGTCTTTTGACAACTGGAAGTAGCTGGAAGGTTGAAGTAAACCAGGATATGAGGAGTCCCCTGTGTATTGTACCCTCAGTCTTTCCAAAGTCATATTCTGAACACAAAGATGCATTTTAATCTGGTTTTATTTTTAATCCATTATTAAGTAGTCATAAAACAAGTATATTTTCAGATATTCTACACAGACAGCGGTGTATCTGTGCTTGATGCCATTGTTCTTCACAAAATGTGATAATAATGTTGTCTGTTAACATACAAACAAAGTTTGACTCCATAGAAACAGCTGCAAGTGTTTATAACCACAATATGATTAAGTCTGCTAGAAGCACACTATTTGACCTATACAAATAGAAGTTCTTTGTGATTAGGAGATCTTTTATGCAACATTTTTGCACTGAGTCTCAGCCAGTAATTGTGGAATTTGATTTTTTTTAATCTTTAAAAAAAAATCTGTATTTAATATATTGAAACATTTCAGAAA
>PPHD01006726.1:0-24102 GCA_002909625.1 Bambusicola thoracicus
GAACTTCTGCAATGCAAAGATCCCACTTCACTGCTAAAAATAGCAGCCAGAAAGAGGAAGAGAAATGCAGAACAGGGGCAATAAGACATATTAGCAGTATGGTTGCTAAGAGGAGATCACACTTCTGGGAGATAACACCTTCCCTACTGGAGAGCTAGGAGGTGAAGAAAGTGAAATATAGGGGAGAACGCTGTCTTTTTTGGTTGTAGTTGCCTTGTGATGCAACAAGCCATAAGCGGGGAGAGGACTGTGCCCACAGGGTCAACTGCCTTCCCCCCTGAATGCTTCTTCTTGGCCCTTGTGAATTCTTTGGCCAACACAGAATGAAATGAACCTGATGGAGACCTGGTGGAGGCAAGCAAGCCACTGACTGCCAGTGCAGCCTCCCCCCACTGCATGGCCTGAGGTGAGCTCGCCCCATCCTCTCCTGGGAACGCAATGCTCCAAGGAAGGGCCGGCCTGCACACATCTGCTCATCAGCATTTCTGATCTGAAGCACCCTGGTTATTCTACTGCAGAATAACTGAAAAGAAAAAAAAGAAAACAACCAAAAACAGCCAGCCACCAAAAAACACAAAACAGATAGAGCCCTCCACAATAAGTTTTCAACAGAACACGCTGTTTTGGCTTATAGCTCTGTACAGAAATTCTAGCACAAAATCATCAGAACCATCCTCCATCTTGATACAAATTACTAATTGCATTTATTATCTTTAGAAGCAAAGAATTCTGCATCCCATTTGTCAGAACCGCCAGCTTCCAGTGTCTTCCTGCTAGAAGCCATGAATCAAAAGCAGCGTGGAAGCAATGCCAGGTTTTAGAGCAACATCTCTGAACATGGTTTTACATTTTCGTTCTGTGCAAAGCCTCTTGCTTTGGCAGACAGTCAATGGCTTCAGCTGACATTGCTCAATGCAAAAGGTGCAAGTTAATGAGACTGGATAAAAGGAAAACCACATCGTCACAAGGCTTATTCATAGAGCAGGGGTAGGATTCCTATTTATTCCAACCCCGTAAATCCCTGACTGTGTCATATAAATGTGCGTGTGTGGGAGGGCAAGCCTCTGATCCTCTCCTCTGCATTTTATACACTTAGCATCTCACAAGTCACTGTCACTGTCAGCGTCTCTTCCTTTGCACTAGCTCTATAATGAGAGAACAAGCTGGCACCAGCTAGCTCTTGAAGACCCTTAGGGACTAACAAAAATGGGCTAGCCTGGCATGAAATGCTATCTTCCCAAATTTGTACATCACCACTGCACAAGACAGGGTGCGGAGAAGAAACAAGGTGGAAGCCGTCTTTATTCCATGCTTTGGGATCTGAGCTGTCTCAACATATTTTTTCTCTCATGTATGAGAGCCCTTATGTGACAGCATTGTCCCCAGAAGTCTGCTTCTCCTTTACAATTTAGAACGGCACATGTACAACTAAGGAGTCCACCCTGGAATACTGATCGTGTGTGTACAAAGAGCTTCACAGTACTGAATCATAGCTGAAGACATCATTGTAGAGAAAGAGAAAAGAGGAAGGGGGGAAGGGAGGAAAGGGGGAAGGGAGGAAGGAAAAGAAAAAAACACTTGGTCTGGTCCTCAGCTGTTTGCCATAAAGACATGGGGAGGATGGAAGACAACTGGAAACCCAGAGCTGGAGACTGAACACCTCTCAGCATTAAGAAAGCAAAGCAAGCTGAGCACACCACTGTCTCTACTCACTGGTCTACTCTACTTCTTCAGAATGGAGGTGATTACTGCCTCAGCAGTTACCTCAGCAATCAGTGCTACTAAACTGAACAGGGACGAGGATTGTACTCCTTGGTGCACTTCATCACCCTTTGTATGAAACTGAATGTTTTACAGAGTGAATACCAGCAGAGGTATTAGAAGAATATTTATAGCAGTGGAGGTATTGGAAGAACATTCAAGGATGCTGGATAAAGTCTCCACAGGAAGCATCCAGGAGGAAAGAGCAAAAGGTACGTGGCAAGTAATTCTGCCTCTTCTGCTCTCCTGGTCAACACTCAATAGTAATGAAATGGAAGTCGGCACACTTTTGTTAAATAGCAATAATACACGTCGAGCTATCAACTGAGAGTCATCTTGAAAAATGTATATTCTTGGTATGTTATTTCCAATCCATCTGATTGCTGAGCTGTTGGAGCCCACGAAATCTAAGATCACTAAATTTGTGTAAAGGAATGAAACTCTTAGGTGAAGCAATGGCTTTTACAATCAGTGCTAGACAGAAAAGCGTATAAAATAGTTTCATGGAAGGAATAATGATCTAAATGATTATCATTCCATAAACCTAACACCCAACTTGTGTACAGTAACTGAATATAAGGATAAAAATAAGAGAAACAGAACATCTGAAATGTTAAAAAAAAAACACATGACAAAGAATATTAATTTACAAGTAAATACTTCCATTAATATCAGTGCATTTTAGGCTAGAGTGGATGCTGTGTGTGAAGAAGTTTAGAAATAAAGGAAATCGGTCTAGAGAGCATATCCACACAGGAAAGTAAAAGCTTTAGAAGAATCTAACATGTCATCTCTCACATGGAGAAGTCCAACATATTGTAGCAGGCAGCAGCATTAGAATTAACTTTATGTAACATGCATTATTGCATTATTGCACATGTAACTGCATTAGTAACATGAAAGAAAGGAAACATTAAAAGGTAAGTCCTGACAGTAGCTTACAGTGGATTGCAACCCTTGAAACAAAGGAATGATAGAAATCTTAAGAGATAGTATGTAGGAATTAACAAAACCAGCCAACACATTGTGGAAAAACCAAGTGAATGTAGCTGGTGAAATATCACCTGCCATGGTAGAGAGACACAGACTATGAATGTACAGAGATGAGTCTGCAAGGCAATGCAGTTGTAAGAAATGCAATACAGAAATTACATCAGATCTGTTATATCATGGAGCAGAGGAACTGGTCTCTCTTGTGGTTCATCTGTAATGGCGCATTCAATTCTCAGTCCAGTAAGCGGAAGAAATTTTGAGAGGAAAGTATGAAGAAAGGAGAATCTTTTAAAAAAAAAAATGGAAACATGTTTTGGCTGCAGATGTAACGGCATTAAGAAACAAAATTTCCAGGAAATGTTTGCTAAGAGCACTTTCTATTAAGTTGGGATATAGTCTCATAATAATTATAATTAAGCTCCGTTATTTCAGGCTTTTATAACTAGGATGAAGGAAACCACTGCAAGTGTAAAGAGAGTAGCAGAAAACAAATAAGCCCTATATAGTCTGGTGGGGAATATAAGGCAGTGGAAACAAGGATGTGCCATCTGGGAAGAATACAGGGATGCTGTTCAAACATGCAGAGATGGGATCAGGAAAGCCAAGGCACAAATGGAACTGAACTTGGAGAGGAATGTTAAAAACAACAAGAAGAGTTCTATAGGTACATCATCCAGAAAAGACAGGCCAAAGAGAGCGTACCATCTCAGATAAACGAGAAAGGAGAACTGGATGCAACAAATATGGAGAAGGTTGAGGTACTCAGTGAGCTCTTTGCTTCAGTCTTCACTGGCAGCCAGAATTCTCCTATTTCTCACATCCCTGAATCTCACATCCTTGAACCTGTTGGTGGGAACTGGGGGAGTAAATTCCTCCCCACAGTGAGGGCAGAGCAAGTGTGAGACTGCCTCATGAGTCTGAACATGTACAAATCCACAGGGCTGGATGATGTTGGTGATGGTGTTGGTGGACACTGGACCTGGACTTGTGCGAGGCTTCTGACATGGTCCCTCACCACATCCTTATCTCTAAGTTGGAGAGAGATGGATTTGAAGGGTGGACTATTGAGTGGATAAGGAATTAGTTGAAAGGTTGCAGCCAGAGAGAGGGTTGTGGTCAATGGCTCAATGTCCAGGTGGAGGCCGGTGACAACAGTGTCCCTCAGGGGTCTGTCTTGGGATGATCAGAGGGCTGAAGCACCTCTCCTATGAAGATAGGCTGAAGGAGCTGGACTTGTTCAGTCTGGAGAAGAGAAGGCTACAGGAAGGCCTCATTACGGTCATCCAATATTTAAATGGAGATCACAAACAGGAGGGAAATTAACTTTTACACTGGTAGATTGTGATAGGACAAGGGGAAATATTTGTAAACTAAAAGAGGGAAGGTTTAGATATTGATACTGGGGAAAGCTTTTCACTGAGAGGGTGATGAAGTGCTGGAACAGGTTTCCCAGAGATGTTGCGGATGCCCCCTCCCTGGAAGTGTTCTAGGCCAGTTGGGAGGGGTCCCTGAGCAATGTGATCTAGTACTTGATCTAGCAGTTGTTAAGCGTACCTCTGGCAGCAGGATTAAGACAATGATTCTTGAGGTCTCTTCCAACTCAAGCTGTTCTATGATTCTACGATCTTGCTCCATACACAATAAACACTACCAAGATCACCATCACCATCTCTGTGTAGGTTTGGCTTCTAAACATTTTGGGAGGTAGAGAAGCCCTAAGATACTTACTTTCCCCTGGGACATCTTGCTGATTATCCTCTGGCTGCTGGGAAATTCCCATTTTTGATAAGATGAGTGTGGCACCATCTCGGACCTTTGAAGATACAAACATAGGGTTGTTATGCAAAAGAATAAAACAAGGCTGAACTTCTTTCTTAACAGCTAAACTGTGGTTTCTGTAATCTTTTGTTAGAAATCTGGACCTCTGATAAATGCTGCTCTACAAAGCCTTGTTGGACAACTGGATCTGTCATTCAGAGCAGACTGCCCTCCATCTTGTTGCATAATAGATTGCATCAACACCTCCTCAGATTAATCAAAATGTAATAAGCACATCCAAGACTTCAGTGGTTCATCCAATGTTTAGGCCCTTTGTGCAAAAATAGATTTTATTGTGAAGAATCAGACCTGTATCTTTTCTGAGAGAAAACTAACTTCTAGCCTTCCTAAACAGGATACCTGTTGTTACAAGAGGACAAATAAAATATAAAGGAAAGATAAGTGGATTGCAAGTGTTAGTGTGCACAGTACAAAACCTAACAGACTGTACAGAACACCAACATCTGCTCTCTTGACTGGGCTGTTGAACATAACAGATCAACCCAAAATCTATTTATCAGCAGAGCAAGAATAAGGATAATTCTCAAAGGTAGGAAGTTGTAGAGGAAAGAAAAGAATATATGAATACAAGACCCAGCAAAGGCACAGGGAGCTTTTGAATGTTGAAAGGAGAATTTAGGCAATATGTCTAGACACAGCCTTTCATGCTCTCAGGTTTTTAACATCTAGACCCAGAGGTAGTTTTTCTTTTGATTCTTTACATAGAACAGAAGTTCCTCTACAAACAAAGATTTTATTTATTACTAGAGAACAGTTAACAGATGTGAACAACTGCTCTGAAACACCTCCTTACATTATAATGCATCAGTGTGTTGATACGTTTCCATCTGCCATCTCTTTGGGATGTTAAATCCAAGTCTGAGAGGATCTGTGCAGTAGAACCTGGACGCCACTCTAAGATGTAATTAAAATGAGAAAAAAAACTGTTTTAACCACATGCAAATATAACTACTCCAAGAATGTTTAAATGTAGAGAACCACTGATGCATTGTGGAATATTAAAAGAAGAAATTTGACACATCACAATGTGTGTTATTTATTGCTTTCTAGTTTGGCCTTTATTAGAGAAGTTTGCACAATTTATTCCCAACCATGCACATAATTTCTGATTATTTTCCATGGAAAGTCAGAGAATCACAGAATGTCAGGGAGTGGAAGGGACCTTGAAAGATCATCTAATCCAATCACCCTGCCAGAGCAGGAACACCTAGATTAGGTCAAATTACTTTGCATAGAATACTATTAATAATAATACTCTTAATAATAAGAACCACTGTCAATCCAAAATAGAGGAGTAAGACCTTCTGTGGATTGGAAAAACAATTCTTAGTCAATATACCAGAATTTTCTGAAGAGTAAAAATTGCATCCTCTACTTTCAAATTAAGGCAGTAATGAGGATATTGCAAAACTTCTTAAATAGAGCTTCTACTATGAGATTATTAGGCCTCTTAGGTCACACTTCTTTCTTTTTCAGAAGAGAACAGCAATTCTGAAAGCTTTCAAAGAGGATGATTTTCATAGGTTGGGTGGCTCATCATCTTTTAAAAGTGCAATTCCTCTAAGTTATAATTTTTTTGAACAATCATAAGATCAAAATCAGTACCAGTTTCTGAAACTGCATCATTACTTCTCCATCAGTTAATTGTCCATGCTGTCATTATCACATTAATTAGTACCTGTGATACTGTCAGACATGAATACATTTGTGCTAACAGTCATTAACAGGCTCTTTACACACTAATGACAGTAGACAAAAACTTTAAGAATCATGAAAAAGAACTCTATGAGAAAGCATTAATATTTAATGCATATTAAGATTGCGGTAAAATGCAGTATATTTGCATCCAGCTGAACATAAATTCAACTTTTTCTTCATGTTGCTTTTGTAGGAATTTTTGGCAATGTGGAAAAGTAAAAATCACAAAGCACGTTTCATCAACTCAATATAGGATCATAAGCAGCAACCTACCAAGAGCTACACTCTCAGCTTTTGGCCACTGAGAACATGGCAGATTTCGATAGACTTGGTCTATTATCTTTTCCTTTACTTGTGATATCGTATCACAGTTCAGCACTTTCACAGGTGTAGAATCAGTTCCTCCATCTTGTACATACACATTTACTGTCTGTGAAAGAAAGAATGTATATGGTTATTAAGACAAATCAGTGCTTAAATTACCTGTAAATCTGGTTTTCTAGATAGTTTAAATGCACACAATATTTAAAATTCTCTTGTAGCCTGAAAACTTGGACACAAGAAGCACAAGTAACACAGCGCCAAAACATAATGAGTTACCAATAACCATCTGAACTGCACTTTTTTGAACTCCTAGAATATAGCACACTCTTCTCTTCCCTTATGCTATCTTCAAGATCGGGTTTTACTTCTCAAGCTGGGCAGGCTAAGCCAGTACATATGTGATCTAACACGGCTCAGATGATAAGCAGTGATTTGTCCATTCCCATAACTTCATCTCCTGTGACCAGCTGCTCACTAGACATATATAAATACAGACACATATATATGTATATATAAAAGCCATACACAACAGCTCTGATGTTCCAAGACTTTATTTATTGCTCACTATTGTCACAATAACTATAATAGCTCCAGGAAGTATACCTAAGTAGTTTATAATAGTTCTAAAATATTACTGTTTTCTGATAGTACTGACATGTTTTTTTATGTTAAAGTGAATCTCTTGAAAGCCTGCAATTTGTTAAATCTAGGGGGATTTTTTTAGAACTATCTTCATTATATACATCAGTTTCAACACAGATAGAAGCAAATGAGAAAATGATGGCCAGTAAACCTCTGTGGGAGGAAAAAATACCCAAAACAAATAGACGTTGTAGCAAACCTCTTTCTTTCACTATCCGAATCAGTACAACACCACGTCTTTCTGGAGCTTTTGCTGGTCAGGAAGCTTTGGAGGCCAGGCATGTCACAAGACCAGCCAGCAATCCTAAACATCTCATCTGGTCCTGTCAACCATGACACCTAAATTTATCACCGCGAGCCTCAGAAACAAACTTGCATGGTTGGTATTTTTATTCTGCGAAGAAAAACTATGCCATACGGCAGTGAAATTAAACATGATTGCACTGTCCCTTGGCAGAACTCTCAAACTAATCATGAGATTTCACCTTCCTTTTCCTATTAGCTTTATGGTAATTAGACATGATTTGTTGCTGGTTCAGTATGCAGCATGTCAGCGTAACCAGTGATGCAAAACAGACTCAGCTTTTAAATAAGAACAATCAGAGCGCAGACAACTGCTCTGTACTGTACTCTCCCACCACATCTCACTTTCCAGCAGAATTGAACTAATTAACTCATGCTTTAACTGACCTCGGTGGATGAGTGCTCCCTAACTGTTCACTGTTACCACAACATCGTCATCATCATGCCAAAGATCCCCATAATTTAAAGCAGTGCTTCACAATCCTTTATCATACATATATCTGTATATAACCTCATTATCCTACATGCGCGCACACACATACCAGATAATTGTTTTATGTGAAATTTGTGAATCTGGACCAAATACCGCTACTATACAATGTCATAGTGTTTAGCATCTAAATACGCTTGTTCTGCCCACATCTGATTACATACACAAATTTTCTGCTGTTGCACTGCATTCATTTAGCTTAATTATAGGCATCAGATTTTTATGAAAAGAAAGAGACTGAATAACAAATTGCTGCCATGATGCACAGTGCAAATACATTTTCTTCACCATACACAAGAGAAAATGGAAACAGCACTGTCACTTACTGCAGCTCCATGAGTGATACTTTCAGCTCAGATATTAAGACAAAAGCACAGCTAATTCCCAACATAACAACTGAACTTAAAATATTCATCCTTGGTCAGCACGCCCTTTTCCTGCAGGCAGTCTAGGTAACAGTTGAGTGACTCTGTGAGTGAAAGTCCTATAGCAATCTCCTCATATCAGCCCTCCCATCAGCATCCCATATCCCTTCAGAATACACAAACAGACTTAAAAAAGCTTTTTGTAAAGTTCCTCTTTTGACACTGCAGATATGTCACTGCATCCTTCTCAGTTGGAGACAACCACAAATGACTACTAACATGTCAATAAGAGGGGAATCAGAGATGAAAAAAATTCTTCTGACAACAAGAAATCAAAAGAGAGAGAAACAACCTGAAGTTCAAGCACAATGTTAGTGAAAGAATTTAACAAAAATCAATCACAAGTTAATTTAGATGGAAAAAGGGAAGGAGGTAAACAACACAGCCACTCTTCAGGCAGACCTTGAAAATTATGGAAGGGATTTACTGAAGTGAATTCCATAGTCGTAGGACTGGAATTTAACACTTAGAAAATACATTAGAACTCTATTTTCCTTCTTGGAGACTTGCTTTGGTCAGACCATCTACAGAATTGCCTGATCAGAATTTCCGTGCAGATCACAGTAGTTTAGAAAGTATGTACACTCTTAACACTACAGATCTTCATTATAATAGGAAAGTACTTTTATAACATATTAACTCTGCTTACCAACTGTGTATACTCCACATCATCTCCTAGTAAGCCTGTATCATTCAGTGTATACTTGGCTTTCTTCAGTACAGCATCCACTGGACCTTTTTCTACCTGGTGTTTGATGGCTTTGAACAATTTGTAAAGAGGCTCCCCAGCATTGTCCTGTTAAAAAGAAATAAAACAAAATAATGCAAAAGTCAAATATATACTCAGTGCAGCATGTTTAAGTATTACTGATGAAAAAACCCCAAAGGCAACAGACTTCAACTCTTACCTTGAGGTACTGATATAAACAAATAGACATCCAGTTAGACAACATTCTCTCAACAACTGTTTCAGATCTAAAAAAAAAATACAATGCCAAGTAAGTTAACGGCACTTAATGACAAAGTTTTAAAGAAAAACGTTGCTTGAAATATAATATTTTTTACATGCTTAACTGCAGGCACTCTCCTAATGCAATGATTTCCCTACAGAGTCTTGAGAGCATGTACTTGCTTTATGATAAGTGCTTTGTATTGCTCATCATTCCTGAGTACCTTCAGCTCATTACTAAAACGCACAGTCTTTATGTGAAATCTTAAACTGTGTCTATGCCATAAGAAGAGCAAAAAAAATTAACCCAAAGTGTACCTACCGGAAAAGCAACCCTACAGATTACAAAGCACATGTGCACAGCAAGGTCTTCTGTAATGGATTTGAGATAACGGGAGGGTTAAAAACATTAGTGCAAGCCTTCATTGAATACATAATGAAAGCTGATTATGTGTGCTCATTACAGAGATGACGTGTGGTATAAACGCTAGATAATTTGGAATAAAATCAGATTAAAAAGTAAATGAAATGTTCATTATTGTATTTTGAAGTAAGGTAGATGCTTCAGTAATCTTGATACAGATTCTATGTCACAGCAATTTGAATAAGGAAATCCGTTGCCAACAGTCCAGCTTTTGCCTTCCACAACTATTTCTGGTGAAGCTGTCTTCCTAATATGCTTGGTTGAGGGTATTTCTGACTTCCACAGATAGCTGGTGTTTTAATACGGAAAACAGAAAACTAAAGAATAATATAACAATCATTCAGACCTTCTTAGCATCAACTTTGGGTTTTTGGCCACCACGTACTGCTCCATCAGTTCTAAGAACAGCGTCCTCATGATGTCAGTATAGTATTCCAGTTTTCCGTGTAAAGCGACCGTCAGTAGAGAGGCAAAATACACTTTAGCTCGAGCAGAGAACTCCCTTTGGTTTTCCAGCGTGTGAATAAACTGAAACAGAAAACAAATGGAAAATCAGGTCAGCTGACATTTTTGTGAAGAACCTCAACACTTGTCTGCATTAAGAAGATGAGCAATATTATTTCAACAGTAACCTAAACACAACAAGGAAAAGTTTTCAGAAGTTTGAAAAAACAACTTGTAAGAATATATTCCCTATCATTTGGTTTCAGATACACAGTCTACTAATCCAAGGAATGCTAATATATTTTAATTGAAGCCTTATGCAAAAAGGATGCTTTAATTAAAAAAAGAAAGAAAGAAAGAAAGAAAAATAATGTGTTCTGTGATAATTTTTTTTTAAAAGGGAAAATCAAGTCTCCTCTTTCCCAAATTCCCAGTCCTTTCACATCAAATTATAAAGCCACTAATCTAAGTAAGTGCACCTGGGAATGCACTCTGTTCTGCCAGAAACTATAATGTTACCATTAACTAGCTCAACACTGGAGCCTCATTTAAGAATAAGAAGTAGGTAGGAGCCTAAATCTATATTTAGGTGTCTGACAATCAGCTCAGTTTTTGAGAGTGAGCAATTAGATATCTATTTGGAGGAGCTGAGTACTCATCAATCATTTCCATGAATAGGGCACTTGTTTCTGGTTGGAGGAGCCTATGTCTTGGTCTGTCTGGGAGAGAAATCCAGCTGACAGCTTCCAGCAGGTAACTGGTAACCACAGCACCTAGCTGAATCAAGAGGGAATCAGCATTTCCTTGGCCATATTTCTGGTTCTAAAGAAATATGAACATACCTGTCTGCAACTCCAGGAAGTTCTGGCTGCAGTGCCACATATTTGGCTTTGGTTACTCTGGAACCAGAGCCTTAAGAAAATGGCTTATTTTTAAGGACTTCGATTCACTTGTATTGGGAAACCTACTGTGTCGAATGCTAAGGTATGCCAAGCTAAGAGACAAAGTGAATATACTTCAATGCTCACATTAATGAGAAATGATTTGCTATTGAGGAGGTTGGAGAACTGGTTCAGAGCCTGCTCCACAGTCTGCCGCCGAGCCTCTGGAATGTCCAGCTTCCCTGTAATCATCACGTCCTTCTCCCCATCTTTGGAAGGCAAGAAGAAGACTCTGTCTGTGTACGTTTTGTAGTCCAGTACTGGGATTCCAGCTTCGTTTATCTCATTTGTCTGATCCTCCATCTCTATCATTAGATCTAGAACACAGTTGAACAGTTGACTTAGAAAAACTGCACCTTTTCTTTTTTTGGTAGCACAATCTCTTTGGGTACCATGCAGCACAGAAGAAGTAATTCATCACTGAAAACTCTATCTCAACTCACATTTTCTCTTGTTATTTTTGCCAGTTATCCTGTTAACTATGACCACAGCTAATCCTCTGGTGACATGCGCATCTGTCTCTAGCACAGATGGTTTCCTTGTTTACATCTATTGAAAGAGAGCCTTAATGGATGTCTGAGCGAGTTCATACATATGAACCTGGGATTGTAGCAAAGAGCAAAAAACAGACACAGCAATCCTGCTTTTCCAGTTTTTTCAAAGTATGTACTATTTCCTCTGAATCCATGCAGTAATAAAAGTTATTTTTAAGAACACATAGCAATGCAGGAAAAGTACAGTTTAAAGCATAAAGAACACTAACTTAATTGGGAGGAAGGGAATGGCAGGAAGGAAGAAGGTTAAATGTCTCACTAAAATTGATGGAGACATTTCTGTGGGACTCAGAAGCTTTGAATTTCTTAAAAGGACAACAACTAGGGAATCATCTTTCGGAAGAGCTATTTTAGCTGAAGGATTTCCAATTATCCAGTATTGTTGATTGACTAGAATACCATGTTAATTAATATAGTGACCCCGTGCCTCTGCAATTTTATCGTTCATATGCATTCATTTAGCCCTTTATTTTAGAGCAGTCAGCAAACCCTAAGAGAGAAAGCGTCTTGTGGTTTCCAGCTCTGTGGTATTTGTATTTCCTCCCTGATGTCTCTTGGCTATTATTGGTCCTATGTATTTCAGACTGCCTGTACTTCATCCTGCTCTCATTATGGCTTTATACTGTGGCTCCTGAACATGTTTTGATTTCGGTGTTTCACTTTACTGTCAGCCAAGATGGATGCAGTTTGGAAACTGGATTGCTCCTTGCACGTGCTTTCTGTTTCACCAGTGTTTGTGCTTAATGGAGCAGAGAGGAAACCTTCAACCCATCAAACACCAGGAGTCTATAGCACTCTCCAGGGAGAGTCAGCAAGAGAAAGGCACCTTCTCCTTTCAGAAATGAGTATGAGGTTGCATCGAGGAGGTAGTGGGAGAGAGAGCTGTTAACCTTGATTGAATCACATTTCAAAACGCAGTTTGAAACGAAGCTTCTCTAGGAACAGTTTTTGATTTAAAGATTTGCTTCTGAGTTGTGTTTGGAACATGGAAAGAGTTAGCATTCCTGAGAAAGAAAGTTGACGCAAGGAAAGAATATTCTGTCTCCAAAATTTCTGGAAAACAAGACCTGGGGAGGCTTCAAGCATGGCAGAAGTCATTGAGATACCCAAGCTCCTAACATTAGTTTCAAACTCTAACCTCAAATTGGTGCTTAATTCAATTCTCCTTGTTAGTTGCTGTCAACATGAAATAATATATTTCTCTCTAGAATAAAACCTGTGGCTTTTTTAGAAGGGATTATTTCAACACGATCCAACAGCAAGTCTGATTAGATAATGAGGTGACATTTCATGGTAATCATTTAGGCCAATATTTGCAATGTTTGCATTCAGATGCTTAATTTAAGCATTGCAGTGAGTGGTTAAACATGTAGAAATGCTGAGCCTACACACCTCCTGCTGTCCTCCCTGGGATGATGCTTCTACATTTATACAAAACAATTAGCTAGGTCCTCAAATCAAGCAGGGTCTTACCATGATAAACTGTACAACATACTATTTCTTTCCTGAGTGCTTGCCAATTATCCCTTTGCAGACTGATTGCTGCAAATACATTCTGCAGATCCGAAAATCATTTTTCACGTAATACTTGGCACACACTGTCCTTGTGCTAAATACTAAGTGGACAGTTAGTCACTGCAAACCTCTCTTTCCTCTGTGTCAATCCACTCACATTAATAATGTACATGTATAAATAACTATAAATAACTCCTATCTCAACTATTTTTATTTTGTAATAGAAAACTCTGTGCTTCCTTTAGACTAAAACTGTCCGTTTCCTTTAAGTAAGAACCTCAATTCCATATTTTACTTAATTTATGACTTCTTTACATAATAGCAAAATGTTTCCTGTGTGCCAATATCTGTAATCAAAACTATCGAGATCTACTTTGAATTATCTGTTCTCAATTATTTGTTATCTCTTTAACAAGATAGCATCACAGGTCTTCTGATTGCTCAAGAGGACTCACAGCATTGCAAATATCTGTCATACCTGTGAATTCCTTCTTGCACCGGTCTCTGACACTCTCCTCCAGGCCTTCAAGTTGTGATTTAATTTTTTCATACTCTCGTTCTGCTTGCTGGCTCTTCCGTCTTTATGGAACAGAAATAAGATTTACAAAAGTTACAAACTGTAAAAGCAAATAATTTGCAACATGGGATGACTGGAGGACCACTCTTGGCTTAGATTTCCTTTTGAGCACTAGTGACAGAGAAAGAATGGAGAAGGAGAACAGCATCAGTAGCCCAAATCTACATTTAGTGCCAATCAGCCTGGCACCACCACAGGCCTGCTACTTGAAAGCATGCTGGGGCAGAGATTTGAAATCCAATAAGCACTAGCTACAAATATTTATACATACAAATCCTACATATTCAGTACAGAAGCTTAATTTGTATGTACCAAACAAAGACTACTTGCAGCATGTTCTACACTAGCAATGAGGCATCCAGGGTACGCATCAAGGAGCAAACTAAGGATGCTACAGGACACCTATGCTGCTGATACACACCATTAGAATGAAATCCACCTCCTCCTAAGGTCTGTGCATGAGGTCAGTGTATTACTAACCTCGAAACTATGCTAAGTAGGTCGCAAGTGAAGTACAGACATTGTTCTGGCCCTTTGTGATGTGTGAACTTCATCATTAGTCATGAAATTTGTGTGTGGGTAACACTTATCTCAGCTTGAAAGACCAAAATGACCACTTAGCCAAATACATTCAGCTTGGAGCTACAGTGCTGACTGAGGCAGCATAAATGTGGATGAATATGTACGCAGAATAGGTTATATCCTTCAGGAGAGGCACTTCAGCCACCATTTCAAGAATGTTATGTGTGCCACTTTGTTTGCAATTGTGCACTAGGCAAACCTGGGACCAATTCTTGTGCTTATATAAAAAGGACAGACCATGCTGACTGACACCAGAGAATTTGATGTGTGTGAGAGGAATAAACGTGCTCAGACATATTTCCAGCCTTAACTGCTTTTCTTAACCCTACAGCTCTCAAAATTTATATTTTGTTGATTGAGCTCAGAACAATCAGGTATTCTCTTCTAAACTTTAGGACAACAAAAAGATATAATTAGAGGAACTTCTTACCTGTAACAGATGATAGAAATGATGATGATTGCTATCATAGGAATAAGTACCAGTGGCAAAATAAGATTCAGTGGGATGTCACTCACACGTGTATCATATTCCACCCTTCCGAGGACCCATTCACGGAGTCCAAATTTCACCTAATTAGATAAGCACAGACATTTGCCTCAAGAACTGCAAATGGACAGTGGTTCACCTTTCAATTGTGCTCTAAATTCTTAGTAATTCTTACTAAGTGAATGTCTAGCTCTATTTGTCAAACAAAAGAAACATTTCTGAATATTTTATATAGAATTCAGGTCACTAGCACTTTATACTATGAAAGAATTTTACTTTGCTTTTCAGAGGAAGACAAATTCCCAGCTTGCCTAGCTAGAATTTTACACTCCCATGTAAAGAACACACAGCTTGGCAGCTTGGGAACGCTCTTTACGTGTGACATCTTCTAGACAGTAGGCAGAAACTGCAGGAAGAAAGAAGTGCAAGGAGTTTCTTTATGGTATACACGATATTGAAAAGGTAACCTACAATGAATTCTGGAAGGTTATTGATCATATCCCTCTTCTGCCTTTTCTTTGGTTGTGGCTGTACTTCAGGTGGCTCACAATATAAGTCTGTTTCGGTCAGTGTTTTTATGTTGCAAGGCTCATCACCTACAAAAGCCTGGGCCTCATCTATCGTCATGGCTTTGTTCAGGTTACTGCCCTAGACAGAAAATAAAAGGGTAAGTCATTAAAGCAAAGTCTTGGGAGACGAGAAATCCCAAGTTGATAATTTTTATTTGGATCATTTTGAGCAGCAGATGTGAGTCATACTGTAGTGTACAGAAGAGCAAAGTGGAAGGAAATTTTACAATTTCTTCTTCTTTTCTTCTTGATGCAAGAAGAAAAGTTCCCTCCAGTCCTTGAGAGCTCTCTGGGAGAATAAATTTCCAAAGGCCAGACTCAGCAGGAGTGAGGTCCTGGGGAAACCCAGAGTATGGCAAAAAGGCCCCTGAGAAGGGCAGGGGAGGGAAAGGAGAGACAATATTTATCATCTAGCAGGAGTAAGGCATTCTAGAATTTTAAATATTATACCAAACAGCTGTTCATTATAGGTTAAGGGTTTGTGAAAGAAAGGAAAAATCCCACACATGCATCAAGGACAAAGTGAGTAACAGTCATCTCTTAATAAAATTACCTTTGCGTTTATAAGTTTGTTGACTTGTTTTTTGATGCCATCTGTGAAATTTTCAAAAGTTGGGTCTGCAACATATGTAAATGAATGGCTCTCATTTTTTACGACCAACTGATAATGATCCATTAGAATAATAGTGGTAATGTTATAGTTTTCTGGATCTTCCAATATTGGTAGTGAAGAAAAAACCACTGTGGTTTCATTAAGTCTTGTAACACAGTTTCCAACAAACTATAAGAAATAAGACAAGAAGAACAAGAATGTGTTAGAGTTTGATTGGTTCTTATACATAAATATCAATAACTTCACACTGTAGAAATAAAAACACTGGAGTTGTATCCTCTTCATTCAGCAAAAAATAACACAGTAAAAAGAAAAGAGAAAATAATAGTGATGGGAACAAATTGTTGATTCATTATTTTCTAGCAGCTGCCCCCAGAAAATAACAGCTCACTTTCCATTGTCTCCAAATTCTTTGGCTCTGGACAACACTGGGCTGACATCAGTAAATTGCTCTAAGATTAAGAGGTTTACATGGGAAGTTTAATTCAGATCATCTTCTGTACCATTAAGTGTTTCAAATGGGTTCTTTTTACTGACACTGTAGAATTCCTTGCTGAAATTCAAGACAATTACAAAGTGAATATCTGAATAAAATTAAATAATTGTCACTCATCTATGCAAGGTAACAACTCCATTGATCTGCCCTTACTCTCACTTACATAAATATTCTTATCCTACAAACTCCTTCAGTCATTCAGTTACACAAATCACAGCCAACAGCACTAACATGAACCCTCAGAACTTCCTCAACTAACGCCTCAGTTTCTTACTTAGAGGAATCAAATGCTGTTTGATAGCTTCTCCCCTAAATATTGACATTGCTACAGAAACTGAAGCAAAACAAAAGACTAAAAAGTATTAAAAAGAGTATGAAGTGTATGTAATGTAGACTTCAGCTAAAAAGTTGAGGAGATGTTAAGCATACATGAGCAGGGGCAGAAAGATACGTGGGTAAATAATGTCAAGAATGCTAAATAGTTTAAGATTGCCCTGGGATTTAAGGTAAGCAAGATAATTATACCTTGCAGTTTATTGACTGTGAAATGCAGGCAGATTTCCTCTTAAAATTCTTACAGGATAGGACCTAAAATCCAGCTGGCTTTGGCGTACTCTAAAAGTTGAACCACACATAAAACACTAGAAATGCAGATAAGCAACTCTATAATTATTTTTGAAATTGAGCCACACGACAGTCTTAAATTGAAGAGCTAGCCTTAAAAAAGGCCTAAAAACACATTCTTACCGGAAGATTGTTTTTTAAGCTCTCAGTCTTTGTATTAAATTGCAATCTTCATGAGAAGAGTGGGAAATTGAGACCTACAGATAATGTCAGTTCTTAACATTACATGCAAGACATGTTTGTTTTCTTTTTTAACTTTATTTATTTTTCATGTCTTTTTTTAGGAACATGCTACAAGTGGAATATGCTTGAAGCAAGAAAGGGAAGATTTTATTTGTTGAATACTGACTGCTCAAAGCCAAGAATGCATTACTGTAGGAATTTCAGACAAATTGCTAAAGTTTGCAAGGAAGGAGAAAGACAAAGACAAATTACACCACTTTCAAATTTTAAAATATATCCAGTTCACAGTTCAAAGCTTAGTTCTTCTATCCTTATTCATTTTGAATGAAAATAATTTTAAGCAGATGATTACAAGGTCCAAATGACTGTAAGTCAAGATGGCAGGAGTGGGCTTTTCTCAGACTGAGATCCAAAACAGACCCAGAAGCCAGCTTAAATGTCACTCCACCTCAAGCCCAGTGAACTCAAGTGGGCAAACTCAAGTGCATTTTTTTTTAATAGATTATATGTTATGTATCCAGTGTGATGCCTTTTGGGGGAAAAAAGAAAATTACCGTTTTGGAGCTCAGTTTGCCTGATTCTGGACGCTCCGCATGTACCATCAATGAGAAACTCTGGATGAGTTCAAACCCAGTTCCAGTTACTGTAATATTTCTCCCTCCACTGAAAGACAAAAGTAATAAAGAAGTCAAGTAATTGGCAACATACTACAGCAATAGATTGCTTTATCCTGCAGTACTCCTACTTTCACTTAAAACAGTTATGTAATTGCTATATGACACACAGATATTCTACACAAAGAATTTCTGTTAAAGCTATTGATGACAACAGCATTCAAAAACAGCAATGTCAACTTCAAACTAATTTTAAAATAGCAGATTAGAAAAGTGCAAGTCATTTTGTCAGTAGCTCTTCACTGATGCCTATTTTTGTGTGATTTACTTCTGCGATGTTTTTGTTCAAATCAGTCCACCTACCACACACAGAGATAAAGGTGAGTGTATTTTCCACAGATCTGCAGGGAACTGGCTTCCCTATTCCTTTTCATTTGCAACACATTCTTTAGAAGAGAATGTATTCACATAAGAAAAAGAATGCAAGTGGCCAGTGGGAACTGAAGTCTTCCAAGTAACACAGATTGAGAAGGACAGCAATCCTCAGAGCAATCCATTAAAATATGGTTCAGTTCATAAGGAGGAAAAAAGAAGTCTTTTAAATACCCTGGAGTAAATCACTAGTGATCTACCAAAGAATCCTTGAGGCCTCCAAAATACCCAAACAAAAATCAAAAGCAAGCATCAACACATCAAATTTTACATAATCAATTACTCCCTATACACGAAGGCAGGTACCAATTTATCTAAGAGAAGTCATGGCTGATTTTATTTTTATCATCCTATTTTTAAGGTCACGATCTTACACTTCTTTTTCCTGAAAGAAAAACTTCACTTGATTCCTCTCTCAGTCAACTGTTCCCAATAGGTAGAACGGTCAGAGTATTAGGGAACAGCAGAGACCAGCATGAGGAAAGGTCACAGCCTCTCCCTGAACCAGTCGCAGAATTAGTCTTGAAGCGAGAAGTATGGCAAGAGGACATTTAAATAGTTGATTTGCCATCTTGCTATAAACAGAAGAGTGGCATACTTTTCTTGGTTTCACAACTGATACTACATCAGCATTCTTCCAGAAGGAATGTTGTTTTGAATGAACAGCTACCAGCTGGAGTGCTAAGGAAGTATCAGTATAGGACAAACCACTCCTTTTAAAAGCCTTACAGAAACCTGATCTAGATTTCCTAAAGATATCGTTTTCCTCACAGGACTAAAATATGATAAGCCATAACATTCCTCTGATTCCAGTTTACTTATTAAAAGCTGAACTGAAGAGCGGCTGGAAACCTTCTGGTTAGAAACCTTTTGTATCACTTTCAGGTGATGATCTTTCCTTTAGAGACAGTAAAGACTTGTAAGCAATATAAAGATCATGTTGTTTGACCTCTTGCTGAAAAGTTTCAAATCTCTCTCTTTGATACATGCTTATTTAAAAGAAGCTCACTATCTTTTCTGGTTTCAGTCTTTAGCTTTGCAGTGATGAAAATTTGGAGGTAAACAAAATACTTTCAACATCAGCTGTGGTTAAGAAAGTTCACAAACTTTATGTATCTAAGTTTGAGACTATGGTATTTTTTATTTCAACCAGTTCTATATGCAGGAAAAGCTACAGCATATTCTAACCCAATTGTAAATGAAGTTATGACAAATATTTCATTACCTGCTGAAGCTATTTATAGGCTTGAACTTGGTGACAGTAGGATTCTCACTGTATGAAAATTGCACTGGTACAACAATTTTTGTTCCCCCATACTGCATTGTGACTCCAACAGCTTCAACCTTGCTATTACGTCCTGTAACGCAAACAATCTCATCTCCAAATTCAGTGCTAGATTGCAGAAGATAAAGAAAAGGAAACATCTTCAGTTACTAATATTACTGTGATCTGTATTCTTTACTGTAGTACCTTATAATAACAACAATAAAAAGCTCTGCTTTTGCTAAGCATTAGGAAATTCCATGAGTAGGCAACATTTTCTCCACATCATTTAGAGTTTGTAACCAGATTTGAAAAGGAATATTGTACAAACACAATGTGATGTCAGTACACTTCATCTCACTCCATTTTCTGAGGGAGAGAAGGGCAGTAATTAATAAAAAGATCATTAATTGAGAGGAACAATGCAAGGGGCACAATGGGATTAAAAGTGTATATGTATATGGAACCACTGAGGAGATGGTATGAGTGAGGGCATGGCCAGATTTGGAGCAGCCAGTCAATCAGAGTGAGCTGAAACTGTAAAATTCTTTGCATAACTGAGTTCTTCAACTTTGGTGATTTTTGCAGCTGCCTCTTGCAGCTGAAGCCTCTGAGTGCTTGTGTCTGAACATTACGTGCAGAACCTCATTGAACAGCATGAGTCACCAGCACTAAGAGATAGACAAAAGATTCGTGTAATTTCTGATGGCCAGAAAAGGTTGGTGTTTTGTTAGGATACAACTCCGCATTGTTAGTTACCCAGGGTACGTACACATTGCAAGGCTGGCTACCGAGAAAAACACGAACATCCTTCTTGGAACCAGTTGCCAGGTTCATGCCAGTGATGGTAAGCGTGGTTCCACCTGCTTGTGGACCACTTTGAGGTCTTATTCCAGTAGGGTGAGGGTCCTGCAAAGAGAAAGTGATCAAACTACTTAAGAAAATGCAAATAAAATTGA
Organism: Bambusicola thoracicus; assembly: GCA_002909625.1. Classification (NCBI taxonomy): domain Eukaryota; kingdom Metazoa; phylum Chordata; class Aves; order Galliformes; family Phasianidae; genus Bambusicola; species Bambusicola thoracicus. Next base: position 20,703 of record PPHD01006726.1, read on the forward strand.
CTCCGGTATTAATTGGTTTAATAGATAATAGTAGTTTAATATTATTATCTGAAAAATAAGAAGATAAAAATAATGAAGGACAAGTCTTCTCAAATAAAAGTCTATCATTATTCATGGTGAGAGAAGAAAGATGTAATGTGATGTGAATGTACTGATGTTTTCTTCTTACTTTACTTGATAAGGCTTTATATGAACTTAAATTTCCTATTTGCAATATTCAGAGTTAACTGCCATTAAATTTGTGTGGCTTAGTGTTGAATTTCTTGTTTTCATATTTAAGATTTCTCTCTTATGTCTGAATCTATCCTTCACCTTTCCTTACCCTTTCTTATATTCCACGTCAATGACAGGGAAGACAGAACAAGTTTTACAGAACTGATATGAAAAAACAAAAAGAACATTAAGATCTCGTTTATCTTGTAGGACTTTTAATTGCAGTAAAAGAGTATCATCTCTTCCTTGACCAATGATCTTGCAGAGAAAAAAAAATATGGAAACACTAAACTTTTCTTTATATGCCTAAAAGCTTGCAAAGAATTTCTTAAAATCAATTGAAACAAGCTTCAAATTGTCATGAAATTTTTCAGAAATAAAAAAAATTTCTCAAGTAAGTTCACTCCTTTTGTTCTCAATTCATTCTTTGTTTCTGTGACTGCATTCCCAGAGATATGACAAATACTGTAAATTAACAGTGAAGGCTTTTCATGAGAAGTGCTATTTAATTACTTCATCCCTAAGCAGTCCCTGCTCCCAGTTGAGAAATTCATTGCTATTCAAGACAACTCTGAATTAAGAGTGTGAGTGAAGCCATGTAAGAGGCTTGAGATCACCCAGCCTGGCTTCAGCACGTGCTGCCTGCCAACTTGCTGAGTGGATGCTGGTGAAGTCCATCTAGCCTTGGGGCATTGCTCTGTGTAGCATATACAAGATGGTCAACAGTGGGGGGACCTGGCAGGTCACACTGATGGTTGGACTTGGTGGTCTTGAAAGTCTTTTCCAAACTAGATGATTCTAGTGATTCTAGATGATTCTGGTTGACAACCCTGCACATAGCAGGAGGGTTGAAAGCAGATGATCATTATGGTCCTTTTCAACTCAGGCCATTCTATGGTTCTATGATTCTATGAATAAAGCAAGAGCAAGGATATGTGAGGACTTCTCTTGCTGATTAGTGTTTACTGATCATCATCACATTGCATAGATGCTCACTCAGTGGACTGGTCATGCTCAGAGGAGGAAAGGCCACGCTCAGAAACAGTTTTGCTGACTAGTCACATAGCAAAAAGCTTTCACTTGTGTTATTTTACTCATGGAAAGACTGCCATCTCTGTGTCAGCTTACAGCTACAAAAGCAATGGTTCATTAACGGTTGGTAGAAGAGGGAATGAGGTAGTGGAGTTTGGCTGAAAGCTCAGAGAGCCATTTTAGAGGTTTTTAACAAACAGCAGGAATTTGTAAAAATGTATTCAGTTGACCCTGTGGTTACTTGACAAATTTGTTTTATTGAAGCACTGATATTATAGAAACACAGAGAACTTGTACTTGCTGTGCTTGTTATATACTTTCATGTCTGAGCAACTTCCCTCTGAAGGAATGCATCACGGTTCAGCACACTTCACAAATCCACAATGACAACTGTAATTTGCTCTCAAGTCATTGAGCTTTAGGAATATGCCTTAACACTAATTGGGTGTCAATTGCTTTTCTTCCCTAAGAGAAATCTGTTTGTAAACCCTTCACTTCTCAAGATGTACGATGCTACAGCACGTGACTGCTCTCATGAACTAACCTCTGATTTCTTTTTAATTTAATACACCACTTGAGTTACAACATTTTATGTAAGGAATTGACTCAAAGTAATTTTTAAGCATAGTTTAAATAAAAGGGAACATTGATTCAACATAATAGGGTTGACTAAAACTGCTTATTTAGATCCATACAACCCTCTCTGTTCATACTCTTCTTCAGATTTACCTGCTTGCTGATTTAACCTAAACTGAAATTACACATGGGTAAATAAAAGACTTAAGTAGGTAAGTTTTAAAAGTCACATCTGAAGCTTCAATTAACATGTCTAGATCCGCTCTTCACAAAAGATCTCATTGGTGGCTTTTTGTAACACTATTTTGTTTATTAAAAATACTACAATTAAAGTTGCATTGGTCATAAAAATTTACCGAACACCTTACATTTAACCTGAACAGACAGACAGAAAACCATGCTTTTTATTAACCTCAGATTAAGTTTTGATTGCTACAAAGTGTTAAGTATATTGGACTACTATATTACAACCAGTAAAAATCCACAGCAACAGATAGATGGATGTGGAAGGGACGGCTTCCATAAGTCAATATTCCTCAAAAACTACTAAAAAATAAGTGGACAAATTCTTTACCCCTCAACCTGAGAAAAAAACTATGCAGACTGTGTAACCTTTTTTCTAAACTCTATCTGTCAAGCTTTTATACAAAGATAAATAATTACAACACTAAAGCTCAGTTGGGATATTTGAACCATAACTAAGGCAATGCAACAGTTGGTTCAGTTGCTAACAGTAAGCAAATACCAAGCAAGTCATGAACTCAAAGCAAAACCATTCAGAACCATTTTCTGGGGAACCTTTTATTGGCAGCCTACATTCACACCTCTATGAATAACACAACAGCAATGTGGATGTGAAACAAGTACCTGTTCTGTTTTCTCCAGAATTTCCTTTTTTTATTAGAAAGACTCCGGCTCTGCTAATAGTTAAAAAGCTAAAAGTAGATGGAGCCAGGCTCTTTGCAGTAGTGCCCAGGACAATTTCAAGAGGCAAATGGAATCTGCTCTGGGCGTCCCTGCTTGAGGAAGAGCTACACCAATTGGCTTCCAGGGATCCCCACCAACCCCATCCATTCCGTGATTCTGCATCATTTTGTGAGAACCCAGAACTGACAAAAAAGAGAACTCGTCTCACTTCCACAACACAGCTGCAACGTGGAGCCAGCACATCTCAGCTTCATTTCAGGTTAATGAAAAGCTGAGGCCAAGAATTGCTACAGTAGCTACCACAGGGCTGAGGAAGTTGAATAGCTACATTTAACCCTTATTTTCTCTTTAACCATTGTTTTTGCAGCTATCCATCAAAGGGCTATTTTGAAACAGCTTAATCCAAAGTATTCATATTTAACCTATTTAAACTGATTTTGAAAATACCAAGTGCACTCCAGGGACCAAATAATGTGGACATCTCATATAGATGATCTAACAAGGAGAAGCTGAACTAGGCTCTGTGTGTAGAGTTTTTCAGTAACAGCTTGTTACCACAAACTCGTCAGGAAAATAATTCCAATAATTCTAATTTGCTGTTTTCTGTTTCCCAGTTCCCTTTCCTTTCCTCTCCTCTCCTCCCCCTGCCCCC
>PPHD01006727.1:0-24102 GCA_002909625.1 Bambusicola thoracicus
TCTATTCATGTAGGTGTGTAAGAGGTGGATAAAGGGATTGTGCAGTTGAGGAATTTGGACTACAAAACTATGAAATTCTTTTATTCTAGGAATGGATCATGAAATACAGTATTTTACACTTCCTATTTCCAGATCTCCTTTTATATAAATCTCTGTTGCATTTATTCTAAAAAAAAAAAAAAAGTTATCTTGCCTCATCCCAACTGTACAAATTAGAAATTTATATTCACACTATTTTTAAAACATTACTTCTCACTGACAATAACATTGAGCCGTCTTCTATTTTGCTCTTCTGATGGCTGTAGCTTTAATGTCTCATGCTTATTTACTGTCTTGTCTGTTTCCGGTATTAAGCACACAGTTTACATTACTTTTATTATCTAAATTATTTAACACATAAATTGTGCCTTAAACTCACCCATTGTAATTTGTATATGATTTTGCATTTCCAACTAAAAATAGATAAGGAGAAAAACTCACTAATGTGAGCAGAAGTAGCAGTTCAACATCAAAGCAAAAATGGAATCCAGAATCTAAATACAATCAAGCACACAATGATGAAAAAAATAACTAACCCCATAGGATAGTTTTTCATTTTCCATCATTGTGACAAAAGCATCAGAAATACTGATTGTGTGTCAGAAAATAGCAACCTTTCACATTTTTCTTTTTCTTAGGAAATCAAATTGTTTTACCATTAATATGGTATCTTATTTTGTATAAGTTATACTACTTAAAGATGAACTATATTCTACATAATGACAGTTCAACATAAATGCTTCTCATTTAACCTATTATTTCTACCTCATATTATTACTGTCTCACATACTTACGTCTCATCATAATTTGGCCAACATGACACAAAAGTATAAGCATTTTTATAAGACTCTCAAGTGAGTACCATATTGAAAAAAAAGAACAGAAGGGTAAGAGAAAGTTGTGCACAATGTTTTGGATTACTGTAGATGAAGAGTTCTAAAGACTCAATGTAGTGAAGTTTCGTCATTAAAAGTATATATATATAAAATAAATCTACCATCTGAAATTCTTCCTAATGCTCACATAGTATTTATCTACTGTTGTAAAATAACATATCATCCAATTAGTTCACTCCTTGAAAAGCTTGGATGTGTGTGAAAAGTCAAGCAATGAAATAAAGTATATGATTAAACCTAGGAGGTTCCATGGATCTACCGTCTGAAGTCAAAACAGAGATGTCTAAAACTGTGACTGTGGCTTTGCCCCAAGATAGCATCGTGTGCTCTTGGTCAAGGTCATCCAGTCTGTCCAATTCTTGTTATATTCTCTTGAATAAGTTGTTTGGTTGTAAGAATAAAATCCTGAACCAGTATCTGCAGGGAGAAAGAAGCACCAATATATTTATTCAGGTACTGGTCATATTTGTTTTACTGGATGCTCGGTGTTGGAACTTCCCTTTATCTGTTTGTGATACAGTGTTTAACTTGCAGATGGCAAAATAAGTTTTTCAATAAGAGCAACTTGTCTTTTATGGCACAGTTACATTCAGCCCTGTATTCTTGTTCCGATATGCCCATTCGTTCCCCATGAATCAGAAATGCAGAAGGATTTTTACAGCAGTGTTTTCCCATTGGAGCAACTTATCTGTTGTACAATTGTCTACTGCAATAAAATTAAGAATTTCCAGAAATAATAACCACTGAAAGAATAGCCTATAATAGTGCAGAGGACGTGCAAAAGCAGATGAGCCTTTCTTTTATTCTTCTTACAAAGGTGTTTTATTTTCCTCAAAATGTTTGTATTTTTCAAATCTGGACTCGCGTTGAAAGTTTGTTCTACATAATTGTTTTTTTGGCACATAAACTCTAGATGACATGTCTAATATATACTGCAGGCATCTGTTCTTCTCTGATACAAAGTTCTGCTAGAACATTTTAAATGCTTTCAGCTACCAGATGGCGGTATATATTTTCAAGAGATTTTTTTTTATTTTGAACCCAGGCTTAGGTTGTCTTAGTCAAACTAGTTTGCTTGTGAATTCTGGACATAATATTAGGGAAGCATCTGTGTGCAATGCTACTTAGTTTACTAGAATCATAGAATGGCTTGGATTGGATAGGACCTTAAAGGCCATCTGGTTCCAATCCCTCTGCCACCCCCTGGATCGGTCTCCCTTAAAGCCCTGTCCAACCTGGCTGTGAATGTCTTCAAGCATGGGGCATCCACAACTTTTCTGGACAACGTGTTCAAGTGCTTCACCACCCTCTGAGTAAAAGAATTCATCCTAATAGCTAATCTAAATCTCCTCTCATTTGGTTTTAAATAATTTCCCCTTTTCCTGTCTTTTCAGACCATATGAAAAATCAGTCTCCCTCGTCTTTATAAGCTCCTTTCAAGAACTGGAAGGTTCTTTGAATTTTCCTTTCTCTCTTTCTTAAAAAAAGAGTAGTGATATTTCCATTTTTCCAGTCACCAGGGACTCCATCTGACATCAGTGACTTTTTGAGTATGGTGGAGACTAGCTTTGCAACTACATCAGCCAGTTCATTCAGGACCCTGGTATGCATATCATCAAGCCCCATAGACTTGTGTACACATTCAGTCTCATAATGCATACTCATTGAGGTTTTTAATTTTTCTATCATTTACTAACATTTATAGAAACAGAATTACAGCAGTCCATTTCAACTGGTGTGATTTCTTTTGTATAACATGATTTTGTGGGGTTTGTAGCAGTTAGTTTGTCATTTGATAAATTAATGTTGAATTTTTATATTGAACCTAAAGAATTAAAGGGCACAAAGTGATATGTCTTACCATGCAGAATCAATATGTCTTTTAAGATAAGGATTTGATCTAGTTGTAAATTTACTGACATGTTTTAAAGAAAAAAAGAAAAGTGAAAAAGTGAAAAAAAGGTCCATATATTAAAACTTAATTAATTTAAATATTAGGTTCATTTTGTTTTAATACCTTTATTTAATAAACACAGTAGGCGGAATGTTGAATCCCCTTTTATTGCTTATTTTAATAAATTGCATTGAGAATTTTTAAAGGTGACTAAATGACTTGCAGTAATCTGTGATAGTGAAAATGGCATTATTAGATTTAAATAAATAAATGTTTGCTTACTGTAGTCTGTAATGATGATGAACTTTACAAATAGGGCAAAAAGTACTTGAATGAAATGAAGTGTTCTAATGCATTCAGTAATGATTTTGATAAAACCTTTATTTTCAGAGCATAATCATTATTTTAAAGCATTAAAAATAAAATGAGTTGATGAAGCCACAAGTAGCCTTGAACTTCTTGTCCTTTCTGTGAGATTTGATGTAACACACTGTGTCATTTTGAATCAAAACCAAAAGTAACAGGGATGTTTTAAGTAGCCAGAGGAGTTAGAGCCTCCGTAAATAATTGAAAGAATGGAACTGACCTTGACTGAAGCTTGGTTTTCTGTACAGTCTTAAGTTAAACAGAATCTTATATTTTGCTTTTCTTGACTGTTACACGAGAGCCTAATTCCAAGCTGAATCTTCTCATATCCTCCACTGGGTTTTAAGTAGGTTTCAGAATACAAAAGCTGAATCTCCAATGGTTGTTTTAAAGGCTAATAAGATAATGTTTGTGCCATGCATAGAAAATGTAAGATAATTCCCTACCAAGTGAATATGCTGAATTTAGAAACAGCTATAGTCCTGGTGTAGATGGAGAGAAAGCAAGTGAAAGATGAAGCAAGCTACCTGTCTCTGCCACCATGACCATGCCATATGGTTCTGGAGTGTATAGCAATGTCCAGAGATTATTTGTTTTTCACCTTTCTGTGTCCAATAAACCTGTCTTCTCTGAGATAGGGCATAAAAAATGTTGTGAGTGGCAGCCTCCAAGACAATAACCATTTCATGCTCCTTGTGAGAATTCTTGTCTCACTATTCTTTAACAAAAGCTAACTTTTTAAACTGGGGGGCGGGGGGGAAGGGAGAACTGGAGTCTGTGTTTGAGCAAACATACAGTTAAAATATTGCTGGGCTATGCTAGATATTAAGGATTCTAGATAAATAGTCAGTTTTGGAGGAATATTTTCTCTGTTGTTTTCATCTAGACTAACTAGGGATGCTAGGATATAGATTTTGGCTTACTAAGCTGTTTTAGACGAGCAAAAGATTTGATTTTTTTTCACATCTGAAGACTAGAGGTGTATGATCAAGATACTGTTAAGATTAGCTCTTGTGAAATATAGTTTATTGCAAAAGTTAAATAAATATAGCTCCATTGTGTTTGGGTTCACAACCATGATATGCCATCTTCTGAATATGAAGAATTCACCTTGAGGTTGGAGACCTGCAAGGTTGGATATGACAGCTAGACTTTGAGACCATTCAAAGGAAACCTGTACTCTGAGCTTGTAGAGCAGTCTCTATGGGCTCATTAAAAGCAAAAAAAAAAGTGACAATAGTAAGTGAAAATTTATGTACCTTTAAAGATGTTTGGCTTCGTGCTCTATTTCATGTTTCCATGTAGAGTTTAGCTTAAGAGCCTGTAGCACAACACAAAAAATAAATTGTTTAAACAGTATTCTAATCTGCTTTTCCTTGGAAGCAGATACTGGTAAACTCTGCACTAAGCCATGAAATTTTACCTTTTTGTTGTCATTTTTTCAAGAGAAAATTATTGCCAAAGGGGCATCCCCTTGTTTTATTATCTGACATTTCTTTGCCTCACTTTTTCAGTGAAGTGCAATTGAGATCAAGAAGGATAGTGAACTTTTGAGAAAAAATCAGGGACAGCTGAAAGGTATGCTTTACAGCCGAAGAAGATCACCTAGTGTTTATGTGACTACGAGCCATGGGGTAGCTTCTGTCTCCATACACATCTTTGTTGAAAAATTTAAAGATAACCAAAGATGCTGGGAAACGTTCTTTTAATCCTGCCTCTCACCCCAAAAATGCCTGAGAATTGAACAGTAAAGCTTAGGGAACACACTGAAGTGCCGTAATAAATAAACATGTTTGGCTGTGGATAAAGACGATTGGACACATCTGCCTTTAGGGATGTATAATGCAGTCCTGCGCAGCAGCCAGAGGGGCCAGTTAAGAGTGATCTGAGCTGTTGCAGCCTCCAGGAAATACTAATGATTTCATTTAATGCTTATGTAGCACTTTTTTTCTGTGTTTAACTGGAGACTTGCAACTTCAGGCTTCTTGTGACTTAAAACAAAAGTATAGCTGAAATTTCTTAAAACACATAATGCCTACAAAAGATTCAGTGTCCTATGCCTAAACCTCTAGTTTTCTAGCAAGAGCATGATTAGAAACTAAATACAAGCAGAGGGCAGAAATGTTTTCCTCCTTGTAGAAATACCCTAGGAGAAGAGCACTCAAAGAGAATCAAAGGAAGACATGAATCCACTCAAACTTGAGCTTCATGAAATGTACCTTGCTGCATACAAGGTTCCATAATTTTTGACAAGATGATAATTTGCAGGCTTCCTTTCTTTTTTTATTTATTTTGACTTCTAGTAAATTCTGCTAAAACTAATAAGATTTTTTTTTTCTTTTAGAATGTGGAGGGAAAAAAAAGTACTGAGGTAGTATTATTAAGATGTGGCCTCTCCTGGTATTCTGCTCCTAATAGCACAGCTCACTATAGAAATATAGTAATGCGCAAGCTATGTGAGTAGTTATGGACATAGCCGACCAAACAAATATAATTGTGCTCAGTCCACTCAGTGCAGTGATGATGCATGATGTGTTCTTTTCCAGTAAGACAAGATGTGCAGTTTCATCATTCTACATAGCATGGGCCAGTAATCAACCTAGCAATGATTTTGGTAGAGGAGATCATATGACTGTGTTGTAAATACTGAGGAAAATACACTATAGCTGTATTTATCATTGATGTATATACATAGGTTTTTCTGTTAAGGGAAATGTGTTTCATTTTAGAAACTGCAAATCACTATCACATTGCCATTTAATCTTAATTTTTGAATTTTGTATTCTGTGTTTCCAATCTTTGGGGTTTTTGTTTGTCTGTTTGTTTGTTTTCCCAAACATATATGCAGTCAGAAGACAGTATAATGCATTCAATAATACTCTTTAGTGACTTATTTTTGAAAGAAATATATATAAAAATATATAGCATTTGGTGAGAACAAAACTTTAACCTGTGTTCACAGCAGTGATAAAAATTCATGGAATTATAAAATCATTAAAAGTTGGAAAAGACCTCTAAGATCATCTAGTCCATCCATCAATCCACCACCACCACATCCACTAAACCATGTCCCTCAGTGCCACATCTCCACATTTCTTGAAATGCTCTAGGAATGGTGACTCCACGACCTCCCTGGGCAGCCTGTTCCAATACCTCACAGCTCTTTCTGCAAATAGATTTTTCTTAATGTCCAACCCGAATCTCTCTTAGTGCTGCTTAAGGTCATTACCTCTCATTCTATTACTACTCACCTGGGAGACCGACCCCACCTCTCTACAACCTCCTTTCAGGGAGTTGTAGAGAATAATGAAGTCTCCCCTGAACCTCCTCTTCAATAGACTAAACAACCCCAGTTCCCTCAGCCTCTCCTTGTAAGGCTTGTGCTCCAGACCTTACACAGTTTCATTCCCCTTCTCTGGACATGCTCCACCACCTCAGTGTCTTTCTTGTATTGAAGGGACCAAAACTGAATGTGGTACTTGAGGTGTAGCTTCACCAGTGCCAAGTACAGAGGGATAATTGCTTGAATCAACGTTGAAGCTCACATAATTGGCCTCAGCCCATTGATCTAGCCTGTCTAGATTTCTCTGTAGGGCCTTCCTACCCTCAGGTAGATCAATACTTCCTTCCAACTTGGTGCAATCTGCAGATTTATTAAGGGTGTACTCAATGCCCTTGTCCAGGTCATCAAAAGAGATATTGAACAGAACCAGACTCAGTACTGACCTGTGAGGAACAGCACTCATGACCAGTTGGCACCCTCTGGGCCTGGCTGTCCAGCCAGCTTTTTACCCAGGAAAAAGCTAGGTTACATTTGTCCAAGCCATGGGCTGCCAACTTCTCTAGGAGAATACTATGGGAGATGAAGTCAAAGACTTTACTAAAGTTTAGATCAGTAGTTGCTCTTACCAACATCCAGGTACACATCCGCATCTACTTGCATGCATAATTATACATGCAGCTTTTTTAAAATTAGGTCATTTATAATTACACTTATTCTGCCACTAACAAAGTGGTCATTTATCTTACTATTTCAATAGCAGACTTTATTGTATGTCCGTTTGTATAATATAGTTAGATAATTTATGATTAGAGAAACACTGATTGGAAAACTGATTAATTGTGAGCAGTGCAGGCAGACTTCAAAGTTTGTTTCACTGCTTCCTCAATGTAGACCATTGTCTCACTTCCTTGGGACTCTTCCCAGGAAATGTGTGCTACAGAAACAAAGACCTCAAGTGCTGAAAACGTATCTGTCTTATGGAGAATAGCAGCCAGTTCTTTGATTTACCTGTGGTATTTGTTTGTTTTTGTTTTGTTTTGTTATTGTTGTTCTCTCCTTCTCCCTCTCCTTTCAGAAACAGTGCAGAAAAGTAAATTTTCCATGCACCAAAATGAAAACAAGAAACATAAAAATCCTATCATGTTTTCCTTAAAACTGAAGGTATTTTTAAAACAGCTTTAAATAACCCTTTCTTATAGCAAAACTTTTGTCTGAAACAAATCAACAAGCTCTAGAAATTATGCTTTGCTTAATTTTCTCAGAAAAATAATTTGTCCCAAACACGAAGATATTTTCCAAACGCTGCAAGAATTTTATCATTTCAAAGATCTCAGTCTATACTGTGTACTCAGATTATAGACTAAGAGGTATACACAATACTTTCAAGATAGTAGCGTTATTCTAATACTAAAAAGGTTTCAATTGTGTATAATGTACTGACTTCAATGTAGAGGTTTCTTATATTGAAAATGTTCATAATGTTTTTATTTGAGTTGCATACAACCAGATACGTTTGTTGATTCTCCATATTCCTGCTTTGTATCAGAGGGTAGTGAATTTTTCTGTGGATATTTTTTGGACACATTATGTGTAAAGGTTTTGTATTTATTTCAAAGACATACTTCAGTCAAACTTACACCCTCTGCTGAGATGGAATCTTACATTTATTTCTTCAGTATTTTTTTCTTTGCAACATTGATTAAAAATGAGAAATGGCAATGAATTCTTCTCTCAGAATGTATCTGTACTGTACTTCGTAGTAATCATATAATCTGACTGATTACATAGGCTGATTACAAAAGCAAGTGTTCAGATTGATTACCTAGAACAGCTTCCCTATTGCAAATAACTGTCATTAAAGGGCCAATTGTACTCTCATGCTAGCTTAATTCCAAATTCATTCCCTTTATAATTAATGGAATGTCTTTGGATTTCCACCAAGATATAATATTCAGTGAACAATTCAGATAGAATACTCACAGTCATACATATCTACTGTCATACTACTGTATAAATTTTAATCGTATGTTCTCCTAAAGACAGAGAGAAACTTTTGGGATGATTGTGCAGGGATCATTATCTGAAATACAGATTAAAGAAAAGAGCTATGTAAAGTGGAATATTCTTGTTTGTTTTAAAGAATGGGAAGTTGAGGTCTGGGTGATACAAACCAGCCATTTTGATCTGTTGATGTCTTTAATGGAACTGAGAAATTGCTTGGAAATATGCCCCAGGCAAAAAAGATAAAGCATACTTCAGCAGCATCCTTTTTTTGCCATGGCTACGTCTGCAATTCCTATTGTAGGTAGTGCTCTTCCTTGACAGCTGTAGACCTTTCTGCAGTTGAAATATGTTTCCATTAATGTTGAGATGCATTGAGGTTACTCGGATACTAATGGTGTGCCAGTATTTCCTGATAAGGCGTAAGCTGTTCTTACATTCCCCCATAGGGGATTCATTTGCTATGATACCAGATACAATGGTGTTAGTATGGCTCTACTAGCCCCTCTTGATCTTTGAGTCTCTCGTGCCCATGAGATGAACTGAAATTTTACAAAAACAGCAAAACATATTCACTGGACCCTGATCTAGGAAACAAACTTTCATTGTTTAAATATCTAACTCTACATGATACTGCTTTTATGTAAGAAAAACATAGTATTCAATATATATAGTATTATATATAAAAGCATAGTATTCAATATGTGATTAGTAGAGATCTGTGGAAAGTCCAGTGAGCCAGATAAATTATACTAATGTAGAAGTGATGTTAAAATCAGCAGTACTATCACATGCAGTTTCAGCAACGTAACACTCATAAAATAGGCTGTGGCTCTTCCTAACCATACAAAATATGAATCTAGCGTTCTTTGTAGTTAGCAAAAATGCAGAAATTCCTCTATTTTTATGGTAAATGGGTACTTCTAAAAATTGATAGGTGTCAATAATTTAATGCATAAGTAAGTTGTATACGTACGGGTTGCAGTCTGCGTTTTAGATCAATTCCTTCAACAACTGGAAGCATCATAATAAATAGATTTAAGCACTGTCTAGTACTCATTGTTAATAATAAGGCACACAAGAAAGCGTTTTAAGATTTCTCACAGGACTTCATTGTCTTTGATGTATGACAGAAGGAAAGATAAAGGGCTTCATCCTTCGGTTTCTTCAGTTACTCAACTTCTTGTAAGCATGCGCTGCATTTGAACAGGAATATTGCTTCATACTGTTGTATTACAACCCAAGTTCATTGCACCAAAATCAACAGTGTCATGGTTTGAGCACTTCTGAGCTGATTCTTTTGTTTAATCTGTAAATTCACAACCTGCTGTACAAGTTATCACTATCAAAATCTGATTAATAGGTTGAAACTGGGTTGGTGGGATAGGAATCTCAAGTGCGATACCTTTCTAACTCTTGCTTTAAAGACCTGATGGCAAATAGCTGATAGCAGTTGGTTACTATTGCAAAGGCTTGAACAGGACCCTGAAATGGGTGGTGGTGCACATCTATGTCAGCTGGGTATCAACAGTGATATCAGCCTCTCAATTACAGTTATCTCTCAAGTTTCATGACACAATCATGAAATATTCTAAAAAATAATACCAATGCAAAGAACTCAGTAAAAAGTTGACTGTGTTCTACAGCTACTGAACTGAAAAGTTACTGAAGGAGGAGTGAAATACAGAAGAGAAAAACACTTTAATAAATCTTAACTCTTGACTCTAATGAATGTTGATTGACTATGTAACTTTTAGCTAGGTTTGAGTTGGAATAAATGTCAAATATAATTCCTTTCTCACAGCAGTGTGAAAAGAACTGTTACTTCCCTCAGAGAAAACCTGTCAGCCCAACTTTCTTACAGGGCTTTTCTGTCTTGCTCACTCATTATCTCTTTTTAATGAAGCCTTTCACAATTGACACTTCCTTAACAAAAGGTAACACAGGTCATTCTATTAAACAGACTGTTCTTCCATCAGTAACATCACATCTATAATCTGAGATCAGAAGCTATTATTTCCTCTTTATCTAATAGAAATCTGAATTGTTACACGTAGGAGTACTGTGGTTTTCTGATGTGATGTCTCCAAACCACGGGTGACTGACAATTATGGCACATATTGACGTCAGGTAGAAGATATTTATTTGCTATAAATATTAAAAACAAACAATCAAAATAAAACCAACCAAAAGCAAACATCCTCCTATATACACTTCCCATACCTGAAACTAATAAATGTGCAATATTAAGCACTTGAGTGGAACTGAAAATGCATTGCATTAATTTCCAGATCTGCATTAGACTTCACAACCAGAGAATCCTTTGGGGAGCAGATTTGGCGGATGGTGGGAGAGGAGAGAAATTATCAAAACTGCTTACTATCTATCATTAAGATCAGATTTTCAAGAGCTTATAGTGCTGAGTTCTTACATGATTGGAAAATGTCCTCATGGGGTCACAATAGCAGCTGCTGTATGCACATCATTTTTGAAGAACAGGTCTTCATTTCTGTGCTTCAAAAAACAATGAGACAGTGGGATTTTTCTTTTGCTTGTTTGTTAGTTATTTTGTTTTGTTTTTTGTATTATTATTTTTATTATTTTAAAAGCTAGACTTTCTTTTTTTCCCATCCATTCACTACTCGGAGAGAGATGATAATATTTTTCTCTTGTGTTTATTTTATTTCCATTTTAAATGAGGGGCAGTCTCTGTCTGTCCATCACATTTCTGATCTTCTGTGAGTGGTGAAGTCATATATCTTGTGTTTTTTTGTTTGTTTGTTTGTTTGTTTTGCAGGATTACACAGCTTTTAATTTAAAACCGAGAGTAAGGCCAGCACCTGTGCGGGGCAAGTTAGGAGATGCAAGTATTAGATTCCCTCCTAGTAGGGATTTTAAAAGGGAAGAATTTCCCTTCAAGGACAATGAAGAATGGTGCAAGAACAGGGAGAGAAAGGAAGAGCAGGAGCAGAAAGTTGTAGGTGCTGGAGATTGCTTTTGACAAGTTATTCAGAGAGCAGCTGTCATGTCAATAATTCAGCCACGATGAACCGAGCCACCTACAGTGCTGCTGCTTGTTGAATGTTGAGATACGTTAATTCAGGATGTTAGGAAAAATAAAGAAATAAATATGCCTTTCTGGCAGGGAGCTGTGTCTAACTGCTAAGAGCCACTAAGAAAATGTAAGAAAGGATTATCCCTGTTAAATGTAACACGATCTAAATGTAATTAAGTAAACAAGACTGATGGATAGTAAGGAAATATGAAGAAGAAAATATCCATATAGTTGTTCTCAGGTAAGATCGGGATTGTGTGTGAATTGGTTACAGAAAAAGAACAAAAATAGGGATCCAGTTTGAGAACAATTTTGTTGTGAAGAAACAAGTTTTGAGAGATCATTGTGCTTAGAAAAGGTAGGATCGTCCATCCATCCATCCACTCCATATGGGAAATCTTTCTTCGCAACTCCTTGGCAGGTTTAGAGCTTTACTTACTGAATTTTGGAGGGCGGTCAGAGAGAGGTCAGAGAGGAGTTAGTGGCTGTTTCTTTCTTGCCCCATGGTGAATTATTACCTAACAGCTTTTGGCTTGATGGGCTTTTGCACACTGGAATTATTTATGTATAGAGTAGTAGTTGTGAAGAAAAATCTTTTCTATTACTGGCAATGTTTTTTTTTATGTTTGTCTTGAGGTGATTAAGAAAATCATTTTGGTAGTCCAATCTGAAGACAAATTTTGACACTTTCCAATCATTCTGTAAGTGTAGTTATTTCTGACTTGGGAGAGGCTGGCTATGAGATGTGGGTAATGATGGTATCCATAGTGATTACTTGGAAAGCAGCAGGAGTTGATAAGGTTTCTGAGATTTTTGTCTGGATAAATTGTACAAAAAGCACTCTGGGATGTAATATTTCTCAAACAGCAAAATACTGTTCTTTGAATGTTCTCAGAATTACTCTAGTAAATATATTTTCTATGTAGGAAAAACGAAATAACTTAAATCTTAGAATGATTTGCAGTGCTGTATTTCTCTGCCATATTTTGCTGACATGGTATGTATTCCCACTTGAGTTAGAACACACTAATGCTGCTCTGAATTAAGAATCACATTTTATTTTCCCTCATTTTAGCCATTTATCTTTTTAAAGATGACCATTAAGATGGAAGGCTATAGTACACACTTAATGCTTTCCAAAATGCTATTTAGAATTGGTTTTCAGTCCAAATCTCAGGATACATCAGAAGAGCCCACACTGGTTGCCTCCCAGGTCCTTCATGAGAGAAGTATCCCAGATTCTGATGTATGATCTCTGGCTTAATCTCTCTGGTCAGCCTAAATCACAGTCTCAGAATCTACAAATTCACCGTGTCGGCTAAATAATTGGTGGTAGATTAGTCTGAGGTTATTGTGCTGTTAATGCATGTCTCAGTGCTATATGATAGATTTGTTTTACTGTGATCCTAAAACATGCAGAAATCCCCTTCTGCTCTGTGCAATTTAACAGTGGCATTGAATTAAAGAATCATAGAATCATAGAATGGCCTGAGTTGAAAAGGACCACAATGATCATCTAGCTTCAACCCCCTGCTATGTGCAGGCTTGCCAGCCACTAGGCCAGGCTGCCCAGAGCCACATCCAGCCTGGCCTTGAATGCCTCCAGGGATGGGGCATCCACAACCTCCTTGGGCAACCTGTTCCAGTGCTTCACTGGCATCAGCTGGGATTCCAGAGATCTGTCCTGTTATACAACTGAACTGTGGGAAGAGTAGGAAACAGGTGTGTTTCTTGAAGTAATCTTTATAGTGATATGCTCTACATCTTGATGCATCAGAATATAAATCAGGGAGAGAAGTAGGCATAGTAAATATTTTGATAATCCAGCAATATTTGCAAAATCATGTATTTATTTATTTGCAGTGGAAGTCTGTGGAGATTGAAGTCCTGTATTTATATTACCCCTGAGCTTAATGGATAAAGCTTGTCTTTGCAGAAAACAAAACTTTATGGGGATTTTGTCTGAAGGAAGGCTCAAGAATTTTCAGCACTTTCTGTCTTGATCCTGTATTATTTGGAGAGCGGCAGTATGTATACTGATGAGTGTGTCATATTTCAATAAAACTTCTGATGAAGGCTGTGCACAAATGCCTTGTTGAAAAGGATTTTTGCGGTTCTCTTTCTAATCAGGATGGTATCTTTCCTTTCATTAAACTGATAGACAATTTAGCATCCATTAGCAGTGCTAATGCAGTAATGTTTTTATTTTTTCCGCAGCAAAGTATGGTTTACACTGACTTGTACTCAACAGGATAGGACAGTATAATTCCTTTTTACTGAGTAAGATAAGTACAGCCCATTCAGAATTTGAAACATAATAGCGAATGCTATGATTCTGCTTTCCCCTCACATCTGAAAATAGATAATTAGATAAATTCAGATGAGAAATGGGAAAATATATGTGGACTACTAGTACAAGTATTAACTTTTTATATTAAATTCAATTCCTCTTCATAATTTGAAATGCAGCTAAGGATAATCTTGAAAATATTGATGTGCTATGAAGGATGAAAGAGCTCTACAACCTGAACTCTTGCACTTCTGTAAACCAAGACACTTATCACAAATTGTTTTACTTGAGCAGATGGTCATGAAAAACCTAATACTGCAGCTCCTGTTATGTAAGAAAGGGTTACTCGTTTCACTAAAATATCTCATAAATTAAAATGAAATAGGACTGTATAGAGCTGTCTTCTTCTAGCATCTTAACTCTTTTTTTGAAAGACCAGAATAGATCTTGACTTCATAGGTCCAGCCACAATTTTTACAGATGTGACTGAAGCAGATTTGATGTCAAGGGATTTTATTACTCAGAGTAAAGATTCATATCTGTTAGACTAAGCTTCAGCAAATTTAATGGTTTTTATATTTAGCTTTGTCATTTTTAGAGGGAAATATCAGGTTGGATGGATGGAGGTGACTTGGTGTTTGGAAAAATCTGTTCTTGAAACTTCATAGTAACTGTACAAAAGAGGTTTGTAGTTCTTCACTGTAGTGCTGGTTTTCTTATTCAGTGGCCACTATTTCAACCTACATTATGCATTAATTTTACATTAAATCCTCAAAATATCAGCTTGAAAAGTGAAATACATTACCACAATGAAATCTGGGTGCTTCTGTGGAACTGTGTAAGCCCAGGTATTCAGAGGTACTTAAAACAGAGGACATTTTAAGTCATATTGTAATACCTTCATATTTTTCATACAGTGCTTGTTAATGTTCTCTCCATTATGTTGTTGGGTATCAGAAAGCGCAGAGGGTTAAGATAAACACATAGTTTTGTAATCTAGTAGTGTGTTGCTGAGAAAATCTCAAGTACAGCATGGAGTCCTGGCTCTCTGCCTGTTTTTGCTGCCTACCCTAAACAGCCACACTCTTGTTAGGATCCAAGAGTCATCTTCTGGTCAATCATATTTAACCACTGTATTGATAATTTAGACTATATACCAGCATTTTTGTCATTCCTTTCCCAGAGCATAACCTTCAGCAGAGAGGTTATGCACACCACTCTCAGAATACCATGGAGTTGGCATGGCTTTAGGATCTTGTACTGAAAGGGAAGGCTTTATGAGCACGTAATTTTTTTACAAATCTTTTATTGAGGAAAGCCTTGTGCTTTTTGCAACTGTGATCCACATTTGCCTTGCATGATGTGCTTTAGGAAACAGTTACCGTACCTTGTCAGCTTGCATTGTGTTACAGTATTCACAGCAAAATGTTTTGCCACTGTCACTCTTGCAAAAAATACTCTCTAATGGATTAAATCCTTTCAAAGCATTTTTCTTCTTTATGTATAACAAAGTGAATGTGGATTAGTAAAGGTCACCGCTGATTACTTTGCTTATTAATACCATAGTAGGATTTGGGGAGTAGATAAAAAAAAAATTATAATGCATTCCCAAGATCTAAAGGCAAGTATAGGCAAAATACTGGCATAAAAACAAACCATCTTTCATTAAATGATAATTTAGACTGTCACGTGATCACCCATTGCTATTGTGCTACATAATGGCAACTACAGAACATCAAATGCTTTCCCGCAGGGCCCAGATCTGATGGAGCTACAGGTCAGCATATAAATCACTGTAACGTCAACTTTTGATGGAGATGCTTACATGAGTGTTGCTTGTTTAAATTGCCTATAACCTGCAGTGCTCATTCTCCTTTCCCTGCAGTGATAGGTAGTCAACTTGCAGTTTCACTTAAAAGATGAATAATGAAGAGAAGTCAAAAGATGGACCTGAGCGCTGAAGGAGCAAAATATATGAATTCCCATCCTGAGCATGGAAAATTTTAGATACTAATGACAGTGTAAACTGGAAGTACACATTGTAATGTGACCTATATCCCATGAATTTTGGGAAACGGTTGCAAACATTTAAAAACAGAAATAGTCTCTGGTTAATAGGCTATTATATGAGTATGTGCTTAGGGTACAAAATTTAGCTGTCTTTCTGAGAAATATCTCAACTTGAGCAATTGTTGCTTTTGTTTTGTTTTGTTTCTTTTTTTTTTTTTTTCCAGTGGAATTAAGGAGTTATATGACTGTAGAATTGGTTTTAGTTGTAAACCAGATCTGTATCATATAGACCTAAATGGCCCCAGTTCACTGAGAAAAGTGTTTCTTCTGTAGTGGATGTAGATTCCCTACTCCACAGGAAACGTTGTGGCCTAAATCTGAGTTCATAAGTTATCCCCCAAAGCATAGACAAATACATTCATTAAGTGCAAATTTGAATGTGGATAGGAAAAAAATGTCAGCAATTATTTTGCACTAGAAAAGCCTTGGCATAGTGTTACACCTGTCCCTTACTGGTTGGATTTTTGTAAAAACCTGTGCTGACAACTGTGCCCGGATTAGCAGAGGAACTTGAGGGCACCTTGATATCCTGAAGAGCGTGCGTGGTGGGAACAAGGTGAGTGGGACTTACCTGAGACTTGAGAGATTGGGTCTGTTGTTTTTGAGAGTTTGCACACATTTGCTATTCCTTACCATTCATCAGCACTGATAAGCACCACTCAAAACAAAAAAAATGAAAAAAAAAAATCTATACAATCTTCAATTTTTTGTTTTATCCTGTTTAAACTACTTCTTGGTAATCTGGTATTTCTTATTCAGAGCTTGTTTTGCAGGTGAACAGTTCAGCTTCTCACTGGCTTGCAGTGATAGCATTCAGTCAGCATGGTGCCACAAGAGGTTGTTCAGGCACGAATCTGCCTTGTTCCATTCCGCTCTCTTCCTTGCTGGCTGCAGCAATTGTAACAGCCTGAATCAAACCTAGTCTTTCATTAATACCTACTGCCTCCCTACAAAACATGCCCATGAGTGTTTGCAAAGTCACATTCATAGCTCTAAAGTACTTAAAACTCTTCCTAGTGATAAACCTTGAAAAAGATGCTCAGAACACAAGGCTTAGTAGAACCTGGCTTCATTGTACGAATGGATTTAGCATCTGAAATTTGTGGAAAGCGTGAAACGTGATGATGCATTTGGGAATTTCTAGTGCTTAGCAATTTGCAAATCACATCTCTAGTATGTGACCGATATGAATGAAATTAATGGAATTACATTATGTTTATGATGGTAGAAATGAGGGCAGTGTGTAGTTCATTTGAATTAATTTATCATAAATCATAGAATCATGAAGGTTGAAAAAGACCTCTAAGAACATCAAGTCAAACCATCAGCCCTTCTCCGCTGTGCTGCTAGACCATGTCCCAAAGTACCACATCTACCCTTTTCTTTCTGTGGGCAGCCTGTTCCTTGTTTGATGTCTCCTTGAAAATCACTGAGCTCTCATCTAAGGGTTAAAAAAAGAAAAAGAACTGAGTTCTAGAAATGCTCAGCAATTCTCAGCACTCAAAGTGGCCAGTCTGGTTTTCTCAGCTGTGTTTATTTACTTTTATCGTGGTTGCACCTACATGCAAAATATGATTGAGCTTGGCACTGTCCAGATGTGAAACAGAGACAGTCTTGCCCTGGGCAACTTGTAATCAAGCTCACAGAGGAGTACAGATGTGTTGTAGCCTCTTGAAAACTTAACTAGGGCTGTAGGCATGTTGACCACATTTTAGATGGTGGGATCCTATTGCTGCTTAGTTCATGAACTCAAACTTCAGTGCTATTTCTGCATCTCTGAACAGTACCTTGATAGACAAGAACTGACAAATTTTAGTTATTACTTTCTGAAACATTTTGATTTAGGATCCTTTGGTTCTGTATAAACTTGCAGTATTGTTTAGTAATCAAAGGGAGGTATTTCACAAAGCACAAAGGTCTGTGTGAAAGCAATTTGGGAAGACTAGCCATCCACCTGGGCAATCTTTCTTCTTGACTGAGACTGTGAGGCTTCTTTTTTTTCCCCAGTTGTGGTTTGGGGTTCTTTTTTGGTCAGTGTAGCTTCTTTGATGTCTTTTATGTCTCATAGGCGTTTGCTTTCAGTAGCAGTAAATGAGTAATAGCCTATTCCTCTACAGACTTTTTTCTTGTCTGCTTATTAATTCTCTAAAAGAAATGCCTAGGAGCAAGCTGATGAAGTGAGGTAGATTTCAATGTGAGACACTGTCAGAGAAGAGAGTAAATAACTTTTTTTCTTGTGTGTGTGTGTGTAGGTTTTTTTTTTGTTTTTTTTTTGTTTTTTTTCCCCTGCCTGTCACTGAACTGTTTAACTTGCAATAAATTACCAAGAACTCTTAGTGAATTAGCGTGCCACCTGGGACAGGCAGTTGATTATTATGTGATTTCTGTTTACTTCTCTGGAATGGGCTGCAGTCTCAGATGAGTGCTTCTTTCAGGAAACTCACTTGTATAAATGACAAAACGCCATATTTTTTTTTTCTCAATATGGATTATAGTGAGAGTTTTAAATTAATTTTTAATTATGTTAAGAAAGCTCTTTGTAACTCCTAGTGTTGTTTTATGGCTCATCCTTTCTGGCTAACTCACATTGTACAGCCTCTACCTAATTAGTTGTGTTGTATTGCAATGAGTTTGGCTCTTACAAGTTTTTAGGAACTTTATCTCAAATGCAGTTGATATAGAAGGCCATATATCTTCTCGTGCTTTTTAATAGTGCCTCTGGTATAGGGCTACAATGAATTAAAAGATAAGTGGTGAGGGACAAGGTTTCCCAAAGATATATACTCTAAAGACATTCATAAACAAACATAAGAAAACACAAGAACAAAAAGCAAATGTTGCTGTTTTTATGAGAAAAGTTTACTTGGAGAAAGATATGTAAATAAGCATTCCCAATTATTATAACCGGCACTAGAACATTGAGGGGTAAACATCATCCTTCTAATTTAGAAAATCTGACAGAGATATTGCCTCAGCAAAATGCTGAGGTTTGGACTAAGGGGCAATCTGCCTCAGTTTACCCAGGCATACAACTTCCTTCAGCAAGATACACAACAATTGTTTGGTGGCTCCATCTGGTTGCATTTTTTTTTTTTTTTTTTTTTTTTTTTTGAGGATAGATGAAGAGACATCCTCTGTGCAGGCTGAAGGTAGACTTGTGAAGAAGTTCAACAAAGGCAAACACAAAAATAAATAAATGAATCTAGTAAATGGGGTACGAGAACTTCAGCAAAAT
Organism: Bambusicola thoracicus; assembly: GCA_002909625.1. NCBI lineage: Eukaryota > Metazoa > Chordata > Aves > Galliformes > Phasianidae > Bambusicola > Bambusicola thoracicus. The sequence continues at coordinate 19,130 of PPHD01006727.1, forward strand.
GTACTACAAGGGGGCGGATTGGCTAGAAAGTAGATCTGCAGATAAGATCTGGTGGGTCCTCATTGAACACCCAAGGGCACAGCAGAGTGCCTTTGCAACAAAGATAGATGCAATTAGTTTGGAAAGAATGTAGCCAGCAGGTCCAGCGAAATAATACTCTGTTCAGTGGTTTGGGGATTGTATCTGGAACAGCTCATCCAGTTTTGGGCACCCTAGGCCAAGAGAGACATTGGCGTAGTGGATGGAGCTTGGCAGAGGGCATGCAAAGGGAGGCAGAGGGATCTGAGCTTGCTCAGCCTTAAAAAGACTTGGGGGAGATCTTGTTGCTGTCTCCAACCTGAAGTTGGAGACTCTTCTCAGAGATGTGGACCTGGAGGGAGAGGCAGCAACACAAACTGGAAAATAGGAAATTCCAGCGGCTTGAAGGGAAACAAATTCATATGATGAGATCAAACACTGAAACAGACTGTCCAGATTGTGAGATCTCTACCCTTAGAGGTGCTCAGGATTCAAGGAGACATAGTCCAGATCTATCTGCTCTGCCTGGCATTCCTGCAGGAGGAGTTTGAGCTGGATGACTTCCCGAAGTCTTTTCCTACCTATGTGTTTTTATCAATCCCTATTCTCTGGGTATTTGAAGAGTTATCTGCACACCCTACCCATTAGCACAGCAGATGATTGAAGAACAAAGGTGATAGAGAGGGAAATGTGGAACACCTGAAGTTCTTATCCAGAAATAAGAATGTGCTCATTTGAAAGGAAAGAAAGGGAAAGGCTGTGAAAATACACAACTTCCAAGTCAAAAAATTATTTATGCAACATCTGGGCAGAATCTTTCAGTGTTTACCAAACACTGGAACTGCATCTGCCAGAACAATAGCTAATTACCAACTGAGATTAATTGTTTTCATCCTTTTTTTGCTTAGCCCAGGTTATTTAAGACTGCCTGCTCAGATCCAAAGGCACACAGGTCTGTGTTTTGTTTGCTGTGTATGTACGTGCCAGCTGACCAGCAGATTTAATCAAAAACATACACATCTGCAAAACTGAGATTAGAAATCTGTTCTGGAGCAGTGATGGTTTTTTTTTTTTTTTTTTCTTCTCCTGAAAGTTAACTGTAAGATACTGAGACCACTGGAAACATCAGTATGATGTGGTGTTAATGTACAGTAAATTTATTATTCAGGCATAATAATTGGTCCTTTAAACAGAAAATTTGAAATTACGTCACAGTAGGTAATTTTTTTCATAAGTCAGAATAGCTCCTAGTATTAATATGAAGTTTTTTTGTAATGCTTATTTCGTTGAAGGGGGAGGAGAGGAGGGAAGAGTTGCTTTTTATCTTTAATTACTCCTATGATTCATTTTGCTTATTGGGGCTGCTTCTGTTAGCTCCATATATACCTCCAATACATTCAGAATAATCAAATGACTTGTATGGTATCGGGCACTTGCTGCAAATAAAATCAAAATATGGATAATATGGGGATTTTGGAGAAAACAGCAGAGATTTTTCTTTCTTCCTTTGTTGAAATTGTTCTTGCTAATATATCTTATTCGATGTTTTGCTCTCCTGTTCTCTATCGTTCTATTTCTGCGATTCTTCCATCTCCCTTTTAGCACTGGCTGTAAGCACAGAAATAATTTTGTTCTCATCCAGTTGGTATTGATGTGATAAGTAAAGAAACTGTGATATACGTAAAGCCTGATATGAAATTCACATTATAGCCTCAATTACTAAAATAAAATCTTCCTAATTGCCAGCCAGTGGTAAGAGCAAAGTCTGTTTTGAATTCTGCTTTTGGGGAGGTCAATACCAGAGTTTGCAGAACAAGCAGTTTGTGAAGTTCCTGCTGGCTCTGATAACACAATTGTTACCCTAAGACTAACCTCGGCCTTAGGTTTTTAGAGGTCTGTTTAGCTTTCTAACTTAGAAGAAAAAACAGCTATATCACTTGGGTTTACTTTTTCAGTGGCAGCCATATCTCAGTGGCAGCTGCATCTCTTTAGCAGTATGTTGTTAATCACAGCATTTGACTTTGAAGATACCAACACTCATGTTCCTGCAACAACACGTGATTGCTCTAGCAAAGTCAGTGTCTTTATCCCAACAAATATTTTCATCTTATGTGTATATGGGGGCCCCATATGGCCCTAGAAGAAATATCTTATCCTAATGTCCTCATGGGCCTTAGGAATCATGCTGGTAAATTTGTTTTTTTGTAAGTTGTCAGTAAAACCTGTCACTTATGGCAAAATGATGCTTTTCAATAGAAAAGAAAATGTTTCATACATTGTCTTTCAAAAGCTCCAATCAACACCTATACTAAGTACACATGGAGAAAACTAGCACGATTACCAGATTTGTGCATTTTCTAAAACCCTACCTTAATATAAAATGGGTGTTTTACAAAAATCTAAACCCTGATGGAGAGTTTTGTTATCTACAGTGCTGCTAGAATCAGGCACAGCAGTGCTGTATGCTTCTGAATATAAAAGCTCTATTCTTCAGTGAAGTCCTTTTTCTATTAATGAGATTTGCCCTAATGAGACCAAAAATTACTTTAAAAGACATTTCCTTTCTGCTTTTTAAGGGCTTTTTTCCAGTCCATTTGGACTGGGTATCAAAGATAAGGGGAAATATTTCAATAGCAAGAGATTTTATAATTAAGCTTTGTATCCTACATAATGGAGATATAACCAAATTCAAGTGAAAAATAATTACTGTTTTTCCAGTGCTTGCTTCTGCTGCTCTGCCTTCCTTTCTTCTCCCTCTTGTGTTTTCCCCTTCAAAACCACATAATCAGCTGTGGCTTATGTATGAAAGACTTGCTTAGTGCAGCTTTCTCCAAGGTTTCCTATTTTCTCCTGTGGTTCAGACAAGCAGAGTTGTTCAGTCTTTAACTACACCCAGTTTTCCATTAAGGAGAGTACCTACAGTTCTTAAAAGGAAGCAGGTGCTTCCTCAAGGGTAAGGTCTTTAATAACTCACTTCATATTGCCACTTACCCCTTTAGATACAGGAATAGACAAGTTCAAAATATGATGTGAGACACCTCTGTGACATTTAGTAGGTGATGGTGAGATGCACAAAGTGTTTACCTTGTTCCAGTCTTCAGAAACCTTTTCCAGTCAGTAGAGCCTTACAGAGCTCTCAGTGATTCCAGCCAGCTGCTTCAACACGCTTGGATGTATCTCATCAGGTTGCAGGAACCTTTGTGTGTGTACAAATATAAGTACGCACCCACATAGATCCTGTTTTAGAACACGAAGTGTATTCTTTACAAATTGTAGTACAGTCAGTGAGTGCATTACTTTCCATAAGACCTTCTTTATAGAACTGGGAGAGACAGGATGGTAGGTATTTGAAGCTGCTGTCTCAGTTGGAGTTATGGATATCTTGGGAGCATTATAACATGACCTTGGCAAGAACACTAAGAGTTTGTTTTCATTTCAGGATTGGAGGGGACATTTTTGGTAAAGTGAACAATGCTTTAAAATCTCACTTTCCTGGTGTTTCCGGAAATTTCTTGCTCTATCTTGTAAGAGAATTCTATTTTGTAGTAAAACAGCAAAAGACACACCACTTTGTGTACTGCCTATTACACAACGTGGTAAGTCCTGATCAGTCCCATACAACTGATATTTTTAACCACCACAACTGCCTTCCTTTCATTTGTGTTTTCTCTTTGTCCCCTGATAAGTGTTCATTTAATTTCTCCTTGAGCTCAGTGCAGTTTTTCATCCAAACAATTTAATGGTTGGAGACCAGGAGCTGTTTGACCTCTCTCTTCATTAAATTAGATCAACACATGTATGCAGCCATTTTTTTGTGTGCATCCACTATACAGTTTGGGAAGTGTTTTGTATTTATGCTCTTTGATGTGTTCAGGCAGAAAATATTTACAGGTTTACTGGAAGTCTGCAGAATAACTTCTTGAATTAGATTAGTCGTGAATGCCCAAGCTAAAAAAGATCAGTATGTGCCTGTTCTGTCTGGGAAATAATAACATTTGTGGAGATGTTGGTAAGAAAGAACAAAACTTGCCCATTTCTGCTGTGCTATCCAACTCCTTTTTTTTTTTTTTTTTCCAAGTCACGCAAAATGCCCTTATTTTATGGGCAATATAAAACTTGGTTAGAGAACATGCCCCTGCTGTGACAAGAACTGGCCATATGTCTCCCCCAGTGCTATTCCCCACTCAAACTGCTGATGAAAGCATGCTGGGAAAAACTGATTTTGTTCCTGATTTATCAAAACATACGATTTTCACTGAAACTATTTGAATATGTTAAATATCAATATGATAATAAACACAAATACTGAAATCTAACAAGAAATGTGGAAAAAGAAAAGAAAAATAACAGTATTAGCTACCTTTATATTAATATTATGTACCTAATACATAGGAGCTTTTGCACCTCTCCATATGAGCTTAGCCTATGAAGAGCTATAATGCTATAATGTTATTCCCTACTAATTAACTACTTGTTCATAATAGTAACAATGTGTTTTGTAGAAGGTAAATGATGTATGTCACTTAACTAGAGTTCTACTTTTTCTAAGATCTGTTAGGAATGAGTAAATCAGTATTCCCAACAGCTCTGTGAGGTGGGTCTACAAGTAACACTATCAAAATTTGCTATTACAGAAAGAACTGTCTATGAAAACATTGAGTACTGTTTCTCCCAGTGCTGTGGCCTTTGGCATATTCACCCCTCTGAGATGTTTTTAAAGAAAGCATTCCTCATGAAAATTTGGCTTGCCACTCAACTTGAGCGGCAATGAATTTTAGATTCCAGCAGGTTCCAACAGATGTGTGAAATTTGCTTGCTTATCCTACCCACCGCTTCTCTAAATAAGAAAACTGAAGACTGGAGCTGCAGTTAGCACTCCCCCAGAGATTGATTCAGCATGGTCAGCATCTTTGAGGTGTTCAGCTATAGCAATCAGGCATATTTAAATATGTATC
>PPHD01006728.1:0-24102 GCA_002909625.1 Bambusicola thoracicus
ACTGTGGCACAACAATTAGCTCCATTACCTGCGGTGGGACACAAGGTAAGAGGGGGAATATGTTGATGTTGGCAGGTCACAGGGCAATGAGGGCCATGAGGGTTTTTTAGAGAAAGATTCTTCTCAGAATTGGGACTACTGAGAAGATGTTGCCTTGATCTCATTACCTGAAATAGTGAAAACAGTGATGATTGTTGTCTCCAAAATCTGGATCACGATGCTCCTTTCTTGAGGTCTAGATTTTTAGAGAGGAGTTTGGGGGCTCTGAGCACAATCTCCTTAGAAAGTATTGTGGACCCTTCACTTGAAAACCCATCTGAAATACTTTAGGTTCAAAAAGTTAAAGCATGTTGTCTCTTCAAAACCTTGGCTCAAGAATTCAGCAGGAAAACAGTCAGAGCAGAGACCGTGCTCTCCTTGGATTCTTGGCTGGTGATTCTGTCAAGCACTTCTTCCTCAGTATGGGAGGCATGGAATTTAACAACCAAATCCATCCTGAATATAAGCAATAACATAAAGCAAAAGGCAGAGGTACTGAAACATGAGGGGCAGTACCTGCCATGGAGGTGTCTCAGCTCCTCTACCTCACTGGCATGTATATGACCAAGAGTGAGCTCAAGGGCTGAGGATGTACAGGATGCTGCTCTGTGCCAGCCTCTCCTCATCCCTCCAACCCCAGCTGTGGTCACAGGTGCTTCTCAGGCAAAGGGGATTTGGCACCCCCAGGGGGTACTGGCAGGCAGATTGAGACTTGAAGACTTCACACTCTTGGGATGAAGGAATGCTGAGCCTCCACAACAGAAAACTGCATCCTGTGGCCCTAACTTACCCCTTACAAAGCAGTGTCAAAAATCTGCAGCTCAATCATGTGAGGAAATCAGTATTTTAGACCACGAGTATTTCTTATTTAAGTCCTTGAACCTCTTCATGAATTGCATAAAGTACAAGTATTTTTTGTTATTGTTCTATTTTTAAATTTAAACCTTGTCAGAAGATTTCCAGAAGAACTTTCATATTTTCAGATGCAGCCTCTGCATTTCCACGTCAAGACACCAACAGCCAATGCCTCGATCCAACATGTTCTGTTCAAGGACAGCTTGCAAGAGAGGGTCTCGTCTCACACACCGTGATATGAGGTATGTGTAATGCCCAATTAAGTGACCATTATACCAGGCAATTAGACTGTTCTAAAAACACTGAGGGAGTCAGAGCTGAAATCTGAGGCACCACGAAGTCATCAAATCTACTCTGCCCTGGTAAGGCCTCATCTGGAGTACTGTGTCCAGTTCTGGGCTCCCCAGTACAAAAAAGGGATCTCTTAGAAAGAGTCCAGCGGAGGGCCACAGGGATGGTGAAGGGCCTAGAGCATCTCCCCTGTGAGGAAAGACTAAGTGAAGTGGGTCTATTTAGCCTTGAGAAAAGAAGGCTGAGAGGGGATTTAATCCAGCTTTATAAATATCTGAGGTGTGGGGGCCATAGTGGTGAGGTCGGACTGTTAATCTGTTCCTGATCTCTCAGCCTGAAAGGAGCACTTGGGAAAGAGTCTGTATTTCTAGCAGACAGCAGTACTTTAATTTTTGTGTGTTGTTTCTCTGATAGTTTTCATTTATACATTTAGCCCTTCTGTTTAACTCCAATGTATTGATTGGAAATTTAAATTTGAACTAATGGAAAGAGGAAAAAGATGTCTTCTTGGCAAGTCTTTGTTTTTATTATGAGAACCTTTCTTGTACATGGACTGGTTTCTAGAATAGAACTTAGACTAGAACCTAAGTTGAATCCAAACCAATGGCTGGAACAAATGAGCATGCTCTAGACATCACGTGCGTATCCAGGCTGCCAGTACCCACACTCAGACTGAAATTAACTGTAGGTTATGGTAGCTTCACAGCTGGCACACCTCCAACCTGTCTGCCTACCAGCCCATCTCCCCTGGGTACACACAGACTGGGGCCTCTTATGAAATGGCTGAAGGGAGCTCTTGGTTTAACGCAGATATGTGTCTATTGATGTACCAGATACCACAGACAGCAGAGGGGAACCAAACAGTCTTTTAGAAACTTCATTGTTTGAGTACCAATTTGACAAAAACAAATCAACACTAGTAATTATTTGGATTAGACTCTAATCCTAGCCAAACCTTTCTAACCCTTACTTTCAAATATATATTGTCAGGTCCTTCACTGGCATGTAACTTACCGCACACTATTCAGTAGGTTTAGACTACCAAATATTTGTCCTGCATTATAACAGACTTACTTTTGTAAGATTTTGCAGTAGTCAGGATTTAGTTCAAACTGCAAGAATTGGAAATTTAATTTACTCAACCCCAGTTTCTTCTGAGTTTCCAAAGCCTGAACAATGGGACTAGAAGAGTTGTCCCAGTTTTATTCCAAATTCAGTATGGGCTATTTTCCTTTTACAGCACTAGAACTATTTACGGTATTCTTTCCCAAGATTGTTTTGCTGTTATTTCCTCCAATTCTAAACTTGAATTCATTTTTTTCTTTATTTTTACAGTTATTCAAGCAGACTGAGAAATAGACATGCTTCTGCATTAACTAGAGGTAAGTAAATTGAGTCACAAAAGAAAGTCTTTTGAAATTAAAGTAGGAGTAGCAGAACTCTAATTGTAAAAATTGTTCCATCAAACCAGGTAATCTACTATCCAAGTAAGAAGAATGAATAGATCTGGTATTTTAAATAGCGAATGTTCTACATGTCATTTTTTCATGTACAGAGGTATGTTTTAGTGAATGACTTCATATGAAATATTCCTGCAATAATCATAAACTCTCTGAAGAACTCGCTGAACAAAGAAAAGAAGACATTCACTAAGTATTTCAGTTGCTGAGGTTCCTTTTTTTGGTACTGATATCATTAAGGTAGCGTCAAGCAGATGCATTAGGGTAGATGCATTAGTGTCACCAAGTTCTAGTTTGGTACTGGGACTGAATTCTCTGTTCCCCATTGCAAAGGCACCAGGGTGGCTATTTCTTGTTCAGTGTACTTGGCATGTAGGGCTGAACTAGAACGTGGTAAATCCTCACTCTGCTAAAGTTAATGGAAATTTCATCCCTGGCTTCATGGGACCAACTGCCATTATGATTTTGGGATAATTTCTGATATGTCTGAAAGTTAGGGGAAAAAGGAGGATGTGTTTTTCCCATTTGGATCTAGGTTGAGTTGTGAAGAGAAAGAGAGAGAGCTCTATATATGAGGGATTTGCCGTAATTTTCCGCAGGTGTTGTCATTAAGAGCTTGTATGTCTGTTGAGCAAGTCTAGCTTGCCAGCCTGGGCTTCCTTCAAGTCCCCACACCACATCCCCCTCCCGCAGCCCTTCAGAGGATAGGGTGACATGGCACTTCTCTTGTAAATGTCTGGTGTTTTGTTGGGCAGTGTGAAAACCACAGTGTCTGAGATGGCATGAAGAAGAGTTAGTCAGCAATATGGCTTTGAGTGCTAGGTTGATTGGAAGGGTATGAGGGGAAATTAAAGTAGGGAAAGTCCTGGGAAGTCAGGAATATCTTGGTAAGTCTTGCAGTTAAGAGAAGAGTTACACTCTGGTAGACTTGGGCAAGATGTGGCTAACTACCATGCTGCTTCTTGAAAAAGGCTTTGCTTGTGCTCTTCTGCTCCTCTGGGAACACCTCATCTTCACTGAAATGAGATTTTTGTATCCTACTTTCCTTCAGTCCTTTTCTTAAAATATTTCTACTTTGTAGAAACTGTATTTTTCACAATGCAATAATTGATTATGCGAGGAAGGGAGATTTCGGCTTTCAAAGCTCCTTATGGACAGTTTCATGGGATAGCCATATACATATTTAGCACCACTGCCCATGCTACCCTTTGTTATCTGGTATGCAAAAATGTTTTTTTTTCCCAGCAAGGTATAAAGCAGGCAAATGGCTGCTCATCTTCTTTTTATTTTTTCCTACAAGAATGTTCTACATACAATTCTCTCCTGGCTAATAGCTCCTTCTATTGTCCATGATTTATCATTGTCAGGATTCTTTACATTTTCCTCTTTATCCCTTTTGCTGTCCATTTTAAATGGAAAGCTTGGATTTAATTAGCCTATACAGCATATTGTCATGTAGGCTAAGGTATATGTTGTTTTGAAACATGTAAGGGTATAACTTTTATCAGTACAATTTTGCTCCAATTCTTTCTTTTTTTCTCTCTCCTCCTTTTTTTTTTTTTTTTTTTTTTAAACTCTCCTAAACCGTTATAAAGTAACTATCAAAGGTATCCTGGGTAATTAGCCATTACGGTACTGTCACAGAGGCTTCTGCAGTCAATACAGAGATAATTTGGGCAATGGTGAATGACAGCGTTGTCCAGACTTTTGGGATAATCAAGGACACATCCAGCTGTACCAGACATCTGTCAGACCCATGAATCATTTCAAGTAGCTCTGCGATAGCCAGGCAACTCGAGCAAAGATAAACATTCCAGCAGCACGCAGCCACAGGAAAAATACTGCTCTGAGCAGAAAGCCTTTACCCACTTGGCATTGCAGGCCCATAGCTTCAAGTAGAATGGATCTTTCTCACATATTTCTTTCTTGCATATTTCCAAAGATGCAAACCTTAGTAAAAATCTTCTTTAGTAAGAAGATGAATATTGCCCTAAATGTGCATTGGGTTTAACAAGGAGCACAGAACGCGCTCATATCTCCCTGCTGCTGTCCCTTCACTCACATATGTGTGCGGGCGTGCTGCAAGAAGGCAGGTCCAGTGCTGCCCCTGGGGGTCCCAGGGAATACCCATGGGCTGCTGCCTGGAGCTGTGGGATTGAGCTGTGCCACCACCACCTTTGTGGCCGTGCAGGTTCCTCCTGTCTCTGTGATGTGGATTCAGTCTCCAATTAGGCAGCCCTGACATCGGTCCGTTGGGTTAAGCTGTCCTGTATGTAGGGGGGAGTGCTGCTCCACCTAGCACATCGGCTTGCAGAGATGAGTGAAAATGAAGGGAAAACAGCAGGGAAAGCGAGGTGAGCCAAGTTCTCTTCCCTGCTTGAGGTGACCACAGAGCATGGCAGTGAGCAAGGGCTAGGCCAGCTTATCTCCAGGCAGCGTGGGGTTTGCTGCGCTCTGCAGGCAGCAAAACCACACAGAATTGCTTTCAATAATTGCATGAAAATGCTATTATTGCACTGCGCGGTGAAGGAGATTTCTGAGCTGTGAGGCATCTGTCATACAAATACTTGCTGTAGGCTTTGATATGTCATCTTCACATGGGCTTTGAAGTTTTTCAGGTGTCCCATTGGATTGTTTGGATCACAGTGAATGGAAGAGGGCTTTATTAAGCTCCTCCAGAGAGCCTGAGGGCAGAGCATCACTGACAGGGTCCCCCAAAGCCATCACAGCCAGCGGAGGGGTGGCCTGGGAGGAGGAGCTGAGCTGGGGAGGTGGAAGCAGCTGGTGAGTTGCACAGAGCGCAGATTGATTTGCTGCGAGTGGTGTGAAGGCAGCAATTGCTTTTGGAAAGCGAGAGGAAGAATTACTGGTGAGACATCAGAGGTTGTGACTGACAGATTGGTAGCTTTCCAGTGACAAACGAAGGGTCGCTGAAGTATTTGGGGAGAAAGTGTGAGCCCACCACAGAGAAAATGCCATGCTTTGAGGTTGCTTCTCATTATGAAGATGAAGAATTGCATCTTGAGAAGTTGACAGAGATATTGACAAACTGTTGCTGCATCCTCTAAACTTTCATTTGCCTTTGTCCCCTGCTTTGGTTTTCCATCTCCCACCATTCCTAGCAGCTGCCATAGTTCAGTGCCATTGTCACTCAGCTCTGAAGACTGGGTGATTTAGGAACCTATGCTCCTTCTTAACGACAAAGGTCTTTCTCTCATTTTCATACACAACATATTTTTCTTGTGATACTGAGGTAGATTGCTAGCTTCTGGAGATCCTTGCTTATATAAAGTACTCACTCGGGGCAATCATGTGCCATAAAATAGTGTGCTCAAGTCCCTGTGCTGCATTTGATTTCTGAGTTCTCCTGGTATCAATTTCTGATAGTTCTGTACTGAGATACAGTGAACGTAACTCTGGTTCCTACTCTATAATGCAGTGCTCACACTGGTTTGATATGATGTTGATTCTTTTTTAAAGTTTTTGTCTCAGAGATTAAATGCTTCAACTGCACACAAGAAAACGTCAGATCCAGTTTTCCTTTTGTAGCACAGTGCTTTCTCAGGCTTGTTATTCTATGTACCAGTGGAAAATGATGTAGCTGTTAGTGAACTCAGCATTCATCCAGTGATGTTGTTCCCTAATGTCACTATTTGCATTGCTAAATAATTTGATCGCTGATAAGAGGGAGTAGTTATTGACTGCAGAAGGCAGAAGTAACAGCCCCTTCCTTAAGTCTGTGTGATTTGTAGGTTATTTCTGCTATTTCAGTTTCTAGACTTATGTTTGGAAAGACACTGTTGAGTCCAAATATCTGGCTGAGGATTTGATTTATTTTGAAGTTCTTAATCTCTCACAGCAATCTCTTCAGATGTTGCCTCCTCTGTCACTCTCAAGATTTCTTGCAGTATCTTTATGGAACACCTCAGACCTTTTTTTTTGCTTTAAAATAATCGCTAGCTGGTTAATTACAATTCTTTTCCCTATGATATTTTTCAAGCATTTGCAGCATGTGCAGACCTCCAGAACCAGAATTCTCCCTGCAGCCAAGAGCCCACAGCACGTTCATTATTTCTGTGCTGAAAGCACTTCACTAATTTTGCCGTGTTGCAGCAGGGAACCTTTAACTCTATTTACTTTTATATGTGGCTTTGCACAGCCAAGTTCATTCATAAATGTGAAAACTCACTTCTCTTACTTCCTAAAATGTACTTATAAATCTTGTGCTGGAAACTGTTTGCAAACAGTCTGGCTAATTTTAGCTCCTTATGCATGTTACTTACTTCAAATACACAGCTAATATATGATGGGTTCCCTAAGATTGTCATTGTTCTTGTGGTTTGATTTCAAGCCAGCTCACTTCAAGTCAGTGGATCAGATTCTTTGCGCTGACTGAGCCCCATCCTCCCAAGGAACTCAATGACACAGGATATCCCGGAGGCCAAAATTATAAACGAGTTTTAAAAATGATTAGACAAATTTATAGATACTTGAGCAATTTGGTAGAGATTAAATGCAGTGATCCAGAGAAATGCTCCATACAGCAAGTCCATAACGAGCTGATTACATGAATGTAGGTTAATATATCTGCAGAAAAATGGTTCTGCATGTATCTTATACTCTCTTCTTAAAGAATAAGAGCCTTTGGAGATAAAGTAGTCAGAGGTGGATGTTTGTCTTAACCTACTTTGTGCCTTCAGGCAATGCTTGTGTCTTTCAGATTCTTGTAAAATCATACTCAGAAAAGGCTAACCAAAGGCACATCAAATCTGACTCAACCTATCCTCAAAAGTCAGAAGAGTTGCCACAGTAATATGTTCTATCTCAGTGTGGGTAGTTGAGTTGTAACCACAGTAACAAAGGAGTTGCAATAGCCTAAACCCCCTCCCAGTTATTACAGTGATCTTCTGTCAGGAACGGACTTGAGATCTCCTGGAAATGAGAGAATAAGCCTCATTTAGAGCTATCAACTCCAACCAATATGAATGCAGGAAGATTCTGGCCCTGCATCTTTAGCTCACTTAAATCCCATAAAGACTTAACTATCTGCTATTGCTTTTTCATAATCCACTTTAATTGTCATTGATTTGCATGCTCAGAAAGTGCTCTGAGCTGGCCAAATTGTTTAGTCCACGACTGTGGCTGACTGCCTGCTCTGTAGTCCCTAACGGCTCTATCCAGGGACTTTCTGAGAGCCTATCTTGGGCAAGACCTCCATGTTTTCCAGGCAGGATTTTGTTTGCAATTGAAGGATTACACCAGGCAGATCCCTTCTGTGTGCACGTTCAGCTGTCGTACTGATACCTTCCTTCTGGCTTCCATTCTCCAAGGTCATCTACTCTAACAAAAAATACCCGAACATATTTTACCTAGATGAACTAGCAAAGGGTTATTTAATCAATTATGCAGGAGCAGATTTATTACTGAGAACAATCTGTATAACTACATCACACAGAAATCACATTTAACCGAAAAGACATATTACTTACTGTTACGCAGAGAGAAATAGTGTTTAATTGCTTGAACTCTGTGAGGAGACTACTCTAATGGAGACTCCAACGAGATCAAGAAACAATTTAACACATGAAAATATATTTCATGTTCTGTACCTTTCAAAAGCTTGAAACACTCCGCTATAATTTCCAGTTAAGCTGCTGGACATTTGAATAATACACAATTTGGTATTTAAGAAGAAAATTCCCAACTTTGTATGTTAGAATATTAGAATAGTCGATTATATTTAACAGTAACGTTGCAGACAAAATTTCCATTAATATAAAGGATGGATCAAAAGGACAGCAAGATTATTTTCTTCTAAATGTCATGGCAGCCAGTCAGGTTGAGTATCAGGTGGAGTGTCATGTGCCAGTCTTGTTGAGCATGCTTCACCATAGTAGTTTCAAAAGAAAGGCCATTGCCCCCAGTAGATTTCAGTGAGGGTAAGTCTTGCACAACATGAGGCAGGAAGATGGGAACCAGGTGAACTGTAGAAAGCTAGGATTGCGTAGTTGAGGGAGTTGGACACTTGAGGCTCTTGTTCCAATAAGCATTTCAAGTAGTGATATGAGTGCATTTTCATTTTATTTCTCCACAGATGTGTAAATTTTCTCTCTGTGATAAAATTCTTTCTAATCTTTGAAGATTTTTCACATAGTTACCAGTGCTTCTTGTCAAAGGTTGAAGCCTTTCCTTTGTTCATAAAGTTCTTTCTTCATCCACTGTAGTGAATGAGAGTCACAAGTCTTAACCTGCTTCAAGGGTGTAAAGCCCCCCAGAGAAAGCTCCATTTTCCTTGGTGTGATTGCTAAGCCAGGAAGTCCTTCCTCTTGGCCATGTCTGGAGCATGTGCCCTACATTGAGGCCTGTCAGAATTTACAGCCTGTTTTACTTGTGAAAAGGCTAGGATTCCATTTACACCTTGTCTGAGTAAGCTAAGGAGCAATGGGGCATTTTGATGAGACCATCTCATGACAGTTATATGTGGAATCCCCCATGCCGCCCCTTTGCTCACAGGTGGTGGTCTGGCCGAAGGTAGTCAGGAACCGAATGGCTGGCTTGAGCCTCCAGGTGCAGAGCCAGCCTGAAACATCCATTGGATGCTCAGAAACAGGTACAGCAGTAAGAGGGACTACAGGTAACTCGCTTATCAAGAGGGAGTGAGGCAGAAGAAATAGCCACAGGCACCTATCACTGAAAAACACAGCCAGGACAGCTCAGGTGTCTGGAATGCCATCTTCTGTGGTAGCAGAAAGTCTCAGGAGGTAGTTCAGATCATGTGAGTCCACAAGTATTAACTAACACAGCTTGATCATTTGCCTGCTAGCAATAACAAAAGAATGAAAATGCTATGAACAGAGGATGTGTAAATAAATTTTTGAGTACTGTCTCTCCTAATAAATGCTGTAGTTACTCTTGTGATGGGGAAATGAAAAGCCAAGTGCAGAGTAAGTAATATCTGGTTAGAAGGCAGAAAAAGATCTTTCTCTTCATTTGTCCAAAGGAAGTTGAAATATTAGGAAAGAAATGCAGACGCAGACAGCCAATAGGCTTGGCTGCATATGTGTCTTCTTCAGGAGAGACTAACATCAGAGACGACCAAGAACAGCAACTTTCAACATCTTGTAATTTTTACAGGTCTTCATCTCTGGTTGAAATGCAGGAAATGCTGAGATGGAAAGGCAGTGCTGGTGCTCTGAAGGCCTCTCACGGTCCATTGTGTTGTAAACTGGGAGAAAACTCAGCAGGTGGGAAGTTCTTCCTTTCCAACATGCTTCAGGATGAGGTTTGTAGGAGATCTCAAGAAAGTGAAAAGAGGGTGGAAGAGATTGTTCAAGCATCTTCTATTTTCATGTAAAATGCTAAAGGTATTGGTCTTGCCATGTACAGCCTCTTGCCACAGATGCCTGGGCTGTTGCCTTTGAAACCTAATGGTAAGCTACAAGATAAGCTCCCAGAAATAAATTTAGTAGATAGAGCAGCCTGAGAATGGGAAAAACTTTGCTTTAAACTATTCGATTTTTGTCCAAGGATGCAATCAATATTTTTAACCTCTTAATTGTGACTTACTGGACCTCTGAAGTGCCGTTCCAGTGAACCTAAGGGAAACAAACAAACAAATACAGAACAACATATCATTATTCAGAGAGTTTTCCATTATTATTTAGTGAAGGCAATGCTGTGTCTGTGATGTAAGCCCCAAAAGTCTGACAGTTGGGAGCTACTGTCCAAGTCTGTAGTAATTCCAATGGACTGACATTACCACCTTTGCATCTTTTCCAGGGACAGCTCATCTGAACTTCCTGAGGGATTCTGAATTTAGCCTTTCACTCAGTAGTGTCACTTCATATTAATATAGTAAGTACATATTCTCAACATATACTTTCTTAATATATACTGTCTAATCACTGACCTTTGTATGAATTAATGTCACAGCTAATCCTCGGTTTATAAGGCATTTGAAGAAAAAAAGTTATCCACAATACATTTAGTGTTCTCCTATTCTTTTTGCTATTTTAATAACTCTTATGTTATAGGTAGTGTCATCTATGTCAGCTAAATTGAACATGTGGTCTGAAGTTACCTCACTGGCTTCAACTAAAATAAATGGCGCTTATTTAATTAAGGCACAACAGGAGCTGCTGCATGTACACATCCAAGGGCAGGATTTGGATCATAACCTGTATTTGTCCATCAGCAGGACATGGACAATACAGAACATTCATTTAGTGTGAAGGACTTGCTGAATATATATGCTGCTTGGCATGCATTTTCATAAGCCTTTGTTCCCAATGTACCCCATCCTGTGAAGGTTGCTGATAACATCCAACAACAAGCTGCATTTCTCTGAAATGCACTTGAGTTTTTGAATTCCCGTTCATTAAAAAAGAGTTGAGCTATAGTTTTGTTAAGAAATATTAGCAGTAATATGGCTTTTCTATAGAATACTAATGCTTTGAGCACAACTTAGTTATGTGAAAAAAAGCTGTATAGATCATATATTAGTTCTAAATTCTGTAGGCAAATTATGTCATTACAGAGAGCATAATAATGTCTATTTTCTCGTATCATACAGTTGGAAATGAATCTGGGCTATCTCTTCACTTCTTATAGTAAAGCTCTTATCTTGGTCTGTAGCAGACCACCTAAGAAAAGACACTGGAAGACCTCATGGGCATGGTCTCATGTCTTCAGGTTACAGGTATCTGAGTGGGGCACTGATACTTTCAAGAGAGTCCTTTCCTCTCTCTTGGTGATATTATTTCTAGGTTAGTCTACCAGGTCTCTCAGGCAAAGGAAGCTTGGATCTTTCTTTCTAGCAAATCATAGATCAGACTGCTTTTACAGAGGTATCTTTCCTGAAATTCACGTGTGTATGCCCCTGGTTTACAAGTAAATAATACGTTCATTTGTAAGCATGTAGCTGTATATTTGCATTTGTACAAATCTGTCTCTATAGGTTTCACTTAGAATGGTGACCACTTAAAGCAGTGTGTAATTGATCTGCCATGGAAATTAGTTGTTTATTTATTATGTAAGTATGTCTTTTATTAAAACTGCTTTGTGAAAATCTAATTGCTGCTACAGTAATATAGCTTAACAGTCCCCCACATAAATACATGATTATTATGTACAGTCACTTATCTGTGAACGAGCTCTGCTAGTACTTTCCTTAATTAAGGATACAAAGGGCTCCTTCATCTTTGCATATTCCCATGCTAGGACATTGATACTCATTATTTCCTGAGTCCAAACACTGAAACTGTGTCAAGAATGCATCTATCACTAGACGGGTACTTATAGTCAGCGGAATTTTCAACTGCATCAGCAAATTCAGCAATTTGCAATTTCTGTATGTTTGACGTGTTTTTATTGGCAAAGATCACTTTCAAATACCAAGATCATGAGAATGATTCTGTGGTTAGTCTCCTCAGCAGTCGAATGTAATGACAGTAATTAACAGCCTGTGATTAGCAGCCACTCCAGAAAGTCTTTGAATGTTAATTTGCTTCAACTAATATGCAGCACTTCTGTGTAATGAGATCTATGCTATAGGTTCAGAGTGAAAGCAAATTATTTTCCAGCATTTAATCATACAAATGATTCTCAGTTAATCACTTGAACAGTAAACCTCAACGTTCTAATAAGTGACATTTGTTTTTCTGTCATTTGATTTATTGCAAATATAGGTGACGGTATGGTATATCAAGCAGTATTTCTTCAAAAAAGGTCAAGAACACACTTAAGACGTTTCTTTGGATCATAATGTAGCAAAGGTGATCTGATTTTTTTCTTTTCAGAACAAGCAATCTTCATCTCCTCTTTGTCCTTTTCTTTTTGGTTCTTTACCCTCTTGTTTTCTTGGGGTACCCTTCAGTATGGCACAGTTACTGCCAGACTTTCATTCTCTTTTCAGACTGTAGATTCCCAGGAATAAAAACAAAACGGTATTGATTTAGCTTGTATCTCAGTGCACTTAAACAGAGTTGAAAAGAAACAAGACTAAAAAGAGTTGCAATTGCCTATGAATGGAAGAGGCCATGAGGAAATCACAGCAATGTAAGACAGCACCCATGCAAATTGCTAGATTTGTTTTTATATCATATATGCTAATAACTACTATCCATTCTGGAGAATGATTAACCTATGCCCCAGATAGAGAATTCCAACATGATAGGAAAAAAAAGTGATTAATACAGGAGTATAAACTGGGGAGCAAATCTTTTCTGTTTTCTTCTAGCTGCTGGGGCAAATATTTATCATGGGCACTGATACTAAAGGTTGCTCTCCTCCATGGCCGTGCTTAGAAATACATGACAAGTGTCTTCTAGTTGCCATGAGAGGAACGCTGAAATCTTTAGATTTCTGAGTGCCACAGGTGATACCTGCATATCTACCTCAGAGAGTCAAGGGGAAGGGATTTGCAGTCATAGGGTGCAGTTAATAGGTGGCAGTGGGCATCTGATCAGTGCTATCAGCTCAGGGATGCTGACGGTCTGCTTGTTTTCTCCTTGTAGAGCCCTCTGCATCAGTGTAGTACCACCGTGAGCCCTGAGGCTCACAAAAAGCATATGGTAGCAGCACAGTGTCTTTTACTTCAGACACCCTTGGCACTGCACAGGAAACTTTGCCTGACACTGTGTAGAGCCCAATTCCTGGCTTGGGAAAGGATGAGCAGGGAGCACAGATCTGCTCCGCAGTCTGGTGCCTGCCAATAGGGACAGGTTTGTGGCTTATTTTAGCATCCGCCAGCCAGCACAAGGAAGAGAAGAATCTGAAAGTCAGCATTCCTGCAGATAGGTAAAATGAAGGGGAATGGATTCTAATCTAATTGTAAATGCTCTGTTTTTAAAGCACTTCTTGTCAATAAATCCTTCAATTAATAGACATGCTGACAGTCCAAAGTATGGTTAAATCAGTAGATTGCCTCCAGTTGTGATACATTTTCACCTCTCAATGTACAAAAAATTGCAGTAAGTAACACATTGGCTTGGCTGATGTAAAAATGTGTTCAGTCTTCAAGAGCTCGTGTTGGCAGAAATACACAGGATTTCACAGGCTGTGGCATGTTTCCACCTTTCTGCCTTTTACATCAAGCTTAACGCCTAAGAAGGATCCTCCCCAGAAACCTAACTAGAGATAAGAAGCACTGAGACTCCAAGGTCTTGACACACAGTTATGCTTCTTTTGCCACCGAGTTGCTGGGTGGGTTTGGGCAAGCCATTTTTCGGTCATGTACTGAAGGAAATTATGCTACTCCTTCCCAAGAAATAAGTAACATTGGTCAATAATTATTTCAAATTTTTACACATTTGGAACAAGCTATGAAGAAGTAAACACTGTCTTTTTCCCCACTGTATTTTTTTCTGTCCACCATAAAGTCAGTCACAGGAGACAAGCCAAGTTATGTTCCTAGGAAAATTTACCATGTATTTCTGCCCACTGTCCCATTTTCTTCAAACTGCTGCCAGCCATGTGTAGGTAAGGAATAGGCTTAGCCTTGTATTACTTTGCTGCTGTCCAGCCCTCATTCTCCTTCCACCGTTCAGTGGCCCTGTACAGGCTACTATGTCCTCTCTGGATATTGAAAATTGGGTCCACATCTTCCTTAATCCCCATATTAAACTAAGGTCTAAATTAATCTCCTGGGCCATATTCAGTTTGCACAAGAGTAAATCTATTTTCTCAATTATTATTCTTTTAAGCTAGAAATAAAAAACAGTTTCTGAAGTAGTTCAGCTCCTGAAACACTTTCCTCTTGTTTCTTCTTTCCATTTATTTCCTCTGTTTGTAATCTTTTTATTACAGGCGTGCAGCTCCATCCACTTGTAGCAGCATTCCTCCAGTGCTATCATGAGATTCACTGGTGATGTTCTGTAAATGCCAGCCAAAATCTATCTGCAAGAACATCTGCTCAACAGTGCAAAACTGATGTAATTACCAACCATCATCTTTTATCCTCCTGCTGGGGCAACTGCTCCAAAGCATGACTTTTTGCCCTGAGCTAACAAGATCCAGAGGCTCGCTGCTATGTACAAATCCCGCCGCTGAAAACTAACATGGCTGATACACAAATTCTCACAGGATCTTTCAGCTGCGAGGGGTAACATGTACCCAAACAAGGTGGGTCTTGTGAAAATACTTAGCATTTTCTGTGTTCTTATTTGTTGCTTGGCAGTATCTGTACTGAAGAATTATTTTCAAAAAAAAAAAAAAAAAAAAAACAAAAAAAACCAGGTATATGGTAACAGAGAGGTTGCCATAGATGCTCAAATTTGACTAATTAAAATGACAGCAGGTTGTCATCTACACGTGATCGTGCAAGCAGATGTCAGATACGAGGAGCTGGATACACTGTACTTATTAACGTGCACAATAATGACTGACTGTTTTTCCTCTCAGCAAAGCACGAATCATGGCTCTGCTCGTGGATGTGACATGTTGCGGAAAGATGCAATAGATAACCTATACATTTCAGCAATTTTCTTCTCTCTCTCTTGGAATTGTTTCCAAAATTTCAAACCTCTGAGAGCTTTCAATTAATTACTGTTTTCACTCTACATTAAGCTGATAAAGAGATGCTTCCATTTTCTTCGTGATATTAAACTGACTACAGAGGAGATCCCATTCTGATGATGGGTTTCACACTCAGTGCCTCTCATTAACTCTTCAGCCATCAGAAGTGTAATGTGCAGCCCAAGTGTGTTGCTCTGAGCACCTCAGGGCAGCAGAACTGATGACTGCAGAGCCATACATTTCTCAAATAACATTGGTTTCACCTCCCTCCTGGTGCAGGGAGCTTTCCTCCCTGAGCTGGATGAGATCCAGTTCACCATCGCACTGGGAAGGGGATGCATAACCTTGTACTTCAGCACAGGGAAGATCGCCTAGTCTACTGTCTACCTGTTGATATTTTTATTTCTTTGGACAGCCTTTCCATCTCCACACGTCTGCACTTCATCATCTGAGGAAAGATGCAATTGCGATGACAGAACGAGACCTTGTTATGCCATGAGTAATATTACACGCAGTCCGGCACTTCTGGAGGGAATCTTGAGCACTGGTGCTTTATATACATGATAAACAAGGGGAATTTGGTTTGCATTTGAGATAATTTATTGTACATGCTGCTTCATGTGTAGCTGCTGCTGTGCTGTTCTTTTATGCCAAGATTCATTACGTATAATGGCTTAGCTAACATCTCTGGGACTCCTTAGAAGATTTGTTAAAGAGCCCTAAAAGAAAAGTATGTAGATTATAGCCTTCCACAGTTTCCTATTTTTTTTTTTTTTAATGTTTTGAACATTTGGAACATGTCATTAAAATTTTAACAGAAGGAACAGAAGGAATGCACAGTAGTGTTTGCTTCTTTCTACTCATTTTTGGAGTAATTAATTTTCTGCTTATTGTAGCATATTTTGTCTGCTGTTCTTTCTTTGCTGATTAATACAGGGTTAGAACAGTTATCAGTCGTATCAGTCCATGTGTAGCACTCGATATGTATTCCTGGGAATCCTGACATTTAAATTCTTGGTTTGTGTTTGTTACAGAGATGGAGGTTGTGCGTGAAATGGAGATGGAAGTCCATTAGATCAGAGTGGTATGCTTCTAGTGCCTCCTTTGCAAAGGGGTAAGTGACAGGGAAAGGGTAGGCTGGGAGAGTCGCCTTGTAAAACCAGTACATACTCTGGCCAACTTACAGTCTGTTATAAAAATGAAGTTAAATTCCTAGGTTCTGTGCAGATACGGGTCTAATATACATCAAACAGGTGAGAGTTGCCCTGAGAGTAAAATTTGCAAGATGCCCAACTGATTCAGGAACAACTTCTACACTGGACGTCAGTAAGCTTTGGGGCACAGGGAAGAGAACCACTTCAGCCACTTACCCTACAGTGCATCAGAAGCTTCAGCTGCAGTGCATATTCTTACACTGCTGTATAAACATGACTGTGCTAGTTTCAGTCCTAAACTGGTAAACCCATAGGGGCTTGCAGTCCATCAAGTGGGTACAGTGGCTACAGTCTGCTAGGGAACTCCACTGTGGGCTCCATTTGCAGGGCAGGCAGGACATTTTTAGGTACCTTTATGTAGCATCTCCTCTTTTGTGCTGCCCTTTAACCCCAGGGTCTTGAAGGCCCCACTGCTCAGTTGGCCTCATGCACAGACACATGTAACTTACAAATCAGATTTGTATTGGTTGAATCCCTCATCCGTTATCACTGGAACTTGTATGTGCAGTGCTACTGTTGGTAATCCCTCTGGTATTCCCAGCTCCCGGTGTTTTATTTGAGTTTATGGCTACTGGTCCTTAATTTTTAGAGTGAGCCTTTGAGGCACAGCTACACCATTCCTAATAGAGGATTCAGTACTTATATTTTATTTAAAACTCAGGGCTTGTTACTACAGTGCTTTTAACATCCTAATACACACATAAAAATTTTATAGCTCACACTCTTCCTGAGAAGTAACAAGTATAAAATGAATTTTCAAGGAAGAAAAAAAAGCATGAAACTTGCCCTGCTTTGCTTTAATTTTGTGTCCGCAAAAGCATCTTGCTATGTGTGATTGATATCAGCGAAAACAGAAAATACATCTCCAAGAACAAAGCAGTGTAGCATTTTAAATAGCAGCCTATTTCTCTGCTGCCTTCAGATCACTGGTTTGTGCCTTGCAGATCACAAGGACCAAGCGGTCTCCAGGTCTGCAGAAGGCTGGGGCTGGCGACATCTCCTAGCATCCTGTGGGGCCATTTCTAGATGAGAGCTCTGCTGTCTTACCAGTCTCACCCCTTAAAGAGAATTTGTTCTCACTGGTCATTTTTCTGCCAGATAGAAGTTCCTGCGATACCAGTTTTAGCTGGGAAACGGTGCCTTCAACACACAACTGACCAGGTCATCTCCATCATGCCTCACCCTGCATTCTGCTGGGATCAGTTATAAGCCAGACTGAGACTTGGCTGAAAGTGAGTTAAACAGGACTCACTCTTAATGTTTGACTGAGATTCTGATTAGTGGTTTGTTGTTATATTATAATATTTCATACAGTTCTTCATTGCTTATTTAATCACGTTTTTCATCTGCTGTAACAATATACTATAGTAAAAATGCTAATTATTATGACTCTTACTAGTTGGATCTGGAAGAGTAAATAGCATGGGAAAGCTGCTTATAGCATATTTCCACATGGCTGAGATCAGGAGTTACTGGAAATCTCACATTAACTTCTCCTCCTGTGGGATTTCCAGACTAAAGATATTTAGGCACATAAAGTTGCAACTTACAGATTTTTATATTAGGTTGGCTGAATTTTCTGAGATCTGTTCTTCACTAGGGGAAAAGAACTGGTGCACCTCAAAATTAATTATGCGTGCTTATAAATGTGTGGGTGAACACCCTCCAAATCTATATACAGATTAGATTTATGGAGTACAATTCAATAATATTTTACAAAGCAATAAAGGCATTTGCCAGTTCTCTTGAAAAATAACAATATATTTGAGTTTTAATAATGAAAACATTTTATAAATAAGATCCAATTATCAGCCTCATGGATAACAACAGAAAACGTTTTCTTGTGTCTGTATGTTTTATATGTGGTTTTATCAGTATTCTCAATTCAATTTAATAGTATTCCATCTCATTTTATTTCTTTATTTTGACAGTAGACCTTTGGCAATCACTTTACTCCTACTTTAGGTTTTGGGATATTTATTTCTGTGAGCAAGTCTGGCAAGGAAATGGGTGTCTCATGGTTCTGTCTACTTGCATGTAGTAACTTCTAATATTTTAGATCTCTTGTTTGAAAGAAAGCCTTGTGATCTGCTGTCACAGAAATCTGCTGTTATATGTTTTCCTGTATTAGCTCCAGAAACGCAGAGCCAAATTTCAGTTTGATGTAGACTGATGTAGAATAATCCCGTTTATGTTCATGGATGCTTTCATACCAGACTATTGTCTTTTACCTCCTGCTTAACACTGAATGGCAATACAGTGCTTAAGAATAACTTCTTTGTCAGTGAGAGTATTTCTTTCCTCTAAATGAGATGACACAGGATGCCCTAGAAGAAAGTACTACTGATTCTACTTCAAACGTAAAGTGCAGATTAACACCAAAAATAATTATTCTCCTTTGCTGGAACTACTTCATCCTTAGAAAGAAATCTTTAATCTGCATTTCCATCTCCTTCAAGCTCGAAGGAGGGGCTCATAATTCAACAGTGGGCAGAGTATTTGGATGAACATTGCCATACATAATTTTGGGTGGATTTTAAAATGTACCTGGGCGTTGGAGCTGAAATGAAGGGTCATGTGGTGGCAGGACCCCACTGACCCACAGAAGACCCACATGTGGCCATGACAGCAGTGCCTTTGTAAATTAGGATTGGGTTCTTTGAAGGTATTTTTTATTGTTGTTGTATTGATGCTGTATTTGGGAACATGGATTAAGTTAAACATTGTGCTGGTTTGCGGCTGGTGCCACTCTGCCTCACAAGAGCCAGAAGGACCAGTGGACAGGTCGTTTTCTGCTTTATTAAGAGATCTGAAGGTCAGAGCATCAAAATGGTAATTTCAATCAGAGCCAGCCTGGTTTCTCAGCAGACTAATGGAGCTACTGTATGTTGTAGATCTGAATGCACGTGGAGATGGTGATCTAATTCTAAACGCTGTTTGTTGGGTCAGATCTGGTTGAGTCAAATCGTGATGCTTCAGCCTTTCAGGTCATTCCTGAGAGGCTGCCTCCTGTGAGGCACAAGGAAGGAAGGAAATGGAGACCTTGCTTTGATGAAGAAGCACAAAATATTGTGTTAAGCGTTACCACTTAAAAAATAATCCACTGTTGCCTTTAGTGTAATCTCAACAATCATGCTAAATTCAGTGCTGAGGCCTTTGCAGGACTGTCAAGTAGCAGTCAGAGGCATTCCTTGCAAGTGGATGGGGGAAAAAAGCAGTGACAGGAAGGAAGAGAGTAGGTTAATTTCTCATCACCACTCCAGTAATTTCTGTAACACCAAGTAGAACATTGTTGATGACAACAGGAGGTGCTGTTATGAATTTAGAGTTTTATTCTGAGAAGAGGGGGAATTTACCATGGCTTGATTTCAGGTGTAAATAGCCGAGTTTGTTCTGGCTGTATAATAACTAATAGGGATTTGTAGGCACTTTATGTAATAATGGTATATTTAAAACAAGTATGCAGGGGTGTTTAGAACCTTAATGCGACCCTTCCCTTATGGACACAATAGAAGCAATAGCAGTTATGTCGGTAATATTTTTCAGTATAATATAGATACCATATTAGGAGAAGAAAAACACAAACAAATGAGTAAAATGAAAGTACAGCACAGCACTTAATCTGGTAGTTGTCTCATTTAAATCTGTGAGTCAACCCACATTCCTATCATTATGCGTGTTTTTAAGACATGCTTGGTATATCTGTGCAATCTGATAATTGCAGATATCCATTTTCCTTACGGTTGTCCCACCTTCAGAGCAACCAGAGTTCTCTTGTTGCCAGATGTAGAGTGGCCAGCACAGTGAAGTGCAGGACATAAGATGCCTAATAACAGTCTTAGTTTACCAACAATCAGCTGATACTGAAAGGATAGCAAAGCACAGATGTTGCCTGATCACAGTGACACTATGACAACCTTGCAGTAACAAATGGTAGGGTGGGGAGGTAAACGGCTTCTGCCATCATCAGCAAAACCAAGGGCACCAGCCCAGATAGGTGTAATTACAGGCAGAGATGGGGGAGTGCAGGTGGTGGGGAGCAGTAGTAACGCGATGTGTTTTACGTTACTGCTCTCCTGTCTTTTATTTACTTTCGTCTGCTGGCAGGATGTTTCTCGGTGAACATTACCACAAAACACTTAAACGGGAATAAAAGTAACTTTTATTGAAGGAATTTAAAAGTAGTCTCTGGAAAACATGCGAGAAACACCATGTGGACTCCACGTCTTCTTCAAAGTAGACTGAACACAGCGGGAGTCTGCTACTGTCACCAGCAGCAAATCCAAACTGCACCTTTTAATATTTGTATAATTGAAAGTACAAATCAAGGTTGCTGCCCGAAAGCCCTCCCATTTCATGACAGTAAAAAGGGTCCACGTTGCCTTTTCAATCTTGTAATAGAATATGTAACACCAAATTAAGCCCGCCGTTCTGGCCTAAACCAGCAACATCAGGACAATAGCGCTTACCACATATTGCAAAATATAACTTTCCATTCTTTGGACTAATTAGAGAGGGAGCCAGTAGCACCACTCTGGTTCTGTCAGCGTTTCCACAATAAAACCCCCTTTTCAGGGCTTTATAACTTGGCTGTAAAAAATTAGCTTCAGGCTGCAGCTTGGCATGCCACGGCTCACCCCAGCAGCACGTCGAGCTGTGCATGTGGTTATGTGTGTGGTTTGTTGATTGTTTCCTAAATACAAATTTTCATTAAAATCAGTTTTGCTACTTCTTGGAAGACAGCAATAAAATGAACCAATTTCTACACGAGTGCAGTTACATTCTTTGGCAGTCTCTGCAGCGAGTTAATTGTTAAAAGCGTGAAGATCTGAGGTGAGAAGCATACAGCCTTGTGGTGGTTTTTTGCTTTAAGTTAAACCCTCTCAAAGAAAGCCTGAAAGCAGGTTGCTGCACTTGCACGTTGATCTTACTTCACAGGGCGTGATGCTGGCTCTGTGCGACATCCAGCAGCCTTGACGGAAAGGCCCCACAAGAGAAGCTCAAACGGGAGCACTGGAATTGAGAGTCCCCAGAACAACTGTGCCCCAGGATTGGTGCCCCCCCAAGCTGCAGCAGTGCCTGGGTTGGGTGGGAAAGCCATCAGTGTCTTCCTCCACTGTGCACGTGCCGGTGACAAAGTCACCTTCCTGAGGTTCATAATTGTTGGTTGAACCAACAGGCCTTTCACAGCTGTGGGTCAAACAGTGTGAATTAAATTTCCATGTTGTGGATGAACGTGTTGCTGAGAAGTGTGGCGTACCCCATCTGCACCCACAGACATTGAGGTGAACCGGGCAACGTTAGTAACCCTATTGCAAATTGTTCTCTTTCAGCTTCACCATGATCAGTGGAGGAGCCCCAAACACAGGATACCCACGACACACCTGGAAATAATGCAGCATGGGCAGAGAAGTGAAGGTATTTGAAAGGAGACCAGAAAGGTGGGTAAGATGGGTGTAGCTGGCTCATTTTTCTTCAAGGGAGTCCTCCTCATTTTAACATGGATTAAATTTTGTTGCAAGCTTTGAATTTCCTCAGTATTTTTATAACAGTTGGTTGTTAGAAAAGATGTCTAGAAAGGTAAAAATAAAAACACAAGCCACAGAAGCTAAGCTTCACTTCTCCCAGGGCAGCAAATAAAAATATACTCTAAAAACATATAGGAGGTGGAAAATGTTATCAATATGCACTAACATATTCTCCAAATCATTCTTCAATATACGTGTCACGAAGAAAACTAACAATCCACATCCAGTATTCTTCAATCAATGAACAGTTGAAGATGAAAATTAATATTATAGAGTAGAATAACCAATTATAAGCCAATTCAAAAATCTATTCATCATAGACTTCTTTTTTGTTTTTTTGGTTTTTTTTTTTTTTTTTTTTTTTTTTTTGCAAGGGTTAGATGAGATCTGAAAGGGGAGAAAGAGAGAACAGCCCTAAGCCAGCTCCCCAGCTTCCTGAGCACGGAGTTTTGCCACCACCTCAAGAAGATAGGAGAGCAAGTAGGATAGCTGGGCTTAGCCCACCTCCTTGAGTGCAAGGAGCCAGAGCTGGCTTTCACACAGAGATGCTCTCAGGCTCTCCGTCACATCAGCAGAATTTTGTTCCAGCTTTAATTTTCTCCAAGAGCAGTAAGCCTCTTTCCCTGCCAGGATATCCTTGAACGCATAAACCCAATTAAGCCAAGGTAAACTGATCATTAGGCTTTCAAATATGTGTCTGCTGATGTTTTATAAGGCTGTAGTCTACTTAAAGTTTCACCTCCCGCAGCCACCCAAGGTTGGCCCTGAGAGCTCACTGAAACAACAGACTTCTGGATTTCTGGGAGAGCCTTGGAGTGTCTTGCAATTACGGAGGCTGCCCAGACCACTGTAGCTGTTGTGAGGATTATGTCCAAATTTCTTTCTACCCCTTCCAGCTGCTGAGGGAGCAGCGCTCTGAAGAGCTGCTGAGGGTATCCTAACAGCATGCCAGGGTGAGAGTGTGAGGGGACACAGGAAACACAGTGTGCTGATTTAGGCACACTCTCCATTTGTGACCTTGAGGAATTATTTGAATTTTCTGGGTTTTCTCTGTTTGCAGGAAGTTGCTGTGACCACACAGTTACTCACCAAGAGCCAGCACTGGCTGGGAAGCAAACAAATCCCGGTGTGCAATGCATTTCTTTATGCTCTAGCAAATCTTCAGTGGTAGCAAACACCTCGTGCCGTTTGGATTGAAGAGGTATTTGCTCCTGTTGATTTGCTTTCAGCAGTACTCAGCATCCTGTGGGCTCCTGTCCTGCTTTCTTAGATGTGCTGACTAAATGGAACGACTGACTACATGCAGTTAGGGACAGGTGGCCCAGCTCTTTGTGGCAGAAAGACAAAAAATGAAAGAAATGCAAGGCTTTATCACCACATCCCACTTGAAAAACATTTAAAATTACAACCATGGATGTATTACAATTCAAGACTATAATTTATGAGTCTTGTGTGCATTAATAGGATTTCCAGGATGCTAATATCCATTCGATTGCACTGTTTCTTCCCAGGACTGCGTGCCCTATAGGGCTTCATGCACTGGATAAGCAGCCCCAAGTATTTCAGGGTATCGTTTGTGTGTTTGGAGTCCATTCACTTGCTCTGTTCCCTCTGAAAGATGCTGTCTGACCCTTTTCCTTTCACTTGCCCTGCTCATGTTTTTAATGAATCAAAAACTGCGGACAGCAGTTCTGATTTCTGTATTTCAGCAAGAATCTCCTCTGATTTCTGCAAGGTTGCACGCAACAGCCTGGACAGGAACCCAAAGTCTGCTGTCAGTGCCTTTGCCGAGATCACGGGAGACTAACGGCAGACAAAGATCAATCTGCACCCCAGCTGCACGATGCTGGCTGCCAGAGGGGATGCATGCAC
Organism: Bambusicola thoracicus; assembly: GCA_002909625.1. Classification (NCBI taxonomy): domain Eukaryota; kingdom Metazoa; phylum Chordata; class Aves; order Galliformes; family Phasianidae; genus Bambusicola; species Bambusicola thoracicus. The sequence continues at coordinate 23,773 of PPHD01006728.1, forward strand.
TGGGCTGACATCAGGAGGTGAGCAGGACACGCACCTGTGTCATACACTGGTCTGACTACACTGACCAGAAAGGAGGATGGAGCCTGAAAAGGTAAATGGAGCAAAGGATAAGACAAAGTATATTCCATATTGCATCTCAGCTTCAAATTATTGTTAAATGCGTACTGCAGGTTGGACGTAACTCAGTCCGACACAGGCTGGACAGGGTCACCAGGACCTGCTTTCCTATGACCAGAAAGCAGGAGTGTTAAAAATGTATATGTTGGTATTTAAAAACACCATAATACTCTCTATCAGATCCCAATCATTTCAAACCAGCAAGTACGGAGG
>PPHD01006729.1:0-24100 GCA_002909625.1 Bambusicola thoracicus
AGATGTTTAACTTTCAGGTAATGTGATCACTTCTAGCTCTATAAAGCAGAACATACTTTACTTACAGAAATCTAATTCAGAGTCAGTATCAGGCACATCAGTATTTTTTTTTCATCAAGTCATGATGTAAAATTGGATTGCTGCTGTATTTAAGCATATGGTGTCTTTCTGCTTGCTATTTCTTCAAGGAAGGTCCTCTAGACGAATCAGGATGGACTATCAAAAATGTTCTCTCCATGCCAATAGTCAACAAAAAGGAAGAAATTGTTGGCGTTGTCACATTTTTTAACAGAAAAGATGGGAAACCATTTGATGAACAGGATGAGACCCTGATGGAGGTACAATTCCTTGTTGTGGTTGGAAGAAGTTCACATGGTTGAGAGAGGTCATTTTTTTCTCATTGCCCCCCTGCAAACATCCCCGTGTTCCGCAACTAAGTTTCTTAATAGGTTATGCAGTAGATGGAAAGTTTTGAAGGTGACTCAATGAAATTTTGTATGTTTTTGAATTCTGTAATCTCACTTGTGTTCAGATCATTTTGTTTCAGCATTCTTAGACACCTAGCCATCAGCAGCTATGAGGTAGTAACGTGACTATATTGACCTGTGCTCAGATACAGCTGGGCAGCTCCCTCTGGCAATTACACCTATGTTATCACTATGGCTGTGATTCAAGGTGTGGCCAGCTACTGAACCTACAAACAGTAGCACTAATCAAAGTCTCTGTGGCTGAGAAATGCTTCTTTGTTAGTTTCAATCCAATATGGACACATAGATCTTGGCATCCATTATCAATCAGAGCATTTCCTGAAATACTCTTACTACCAAATCAAATGACCAAGCAAAAAAGTCCATCCAAATCCACCACTGAGCAGCAAATAAGATGGAAGCAAACAAAGTATGAATAAACAGATGTGAAAGGCGACAAGACCATCCTGCTTTCCCTTGATATGAGGGTTCCTAATCTGCTGTCATGGTTGTAACACCAGCCTTTCCCACAGACATGGGGTACTATACTAAACACTTGTAACAACATACATAAGTAGTTTTCCCAGGACAGAGGGTCCTTGAATTTGCATGGTATGGGCAGTCTCAAGATTTAGGCAGATCTACCAGCTGGGGAGCTGCTGTGATGAAGAACAGTTAGCAGTTAGAAGCAAACATCCAATTGCTCATTGCTAGACTTGGGGTCAGATATTACACAGCATTATCTTTCTATGGCTATAGGGAACAGACACTTTGGTTACTTCACTGTTTCTCTTTTTCATCCTCTCCAAGTCCCTGACACAGTTTCTGGGCTGGTCTGTACTCAACACAGATACGTATGATAAGATGAACAAACTGGAAAACCGGAAAGATATTGCCCAGGATATGGTGCTCTACCACGTGAAGTGTGACAAGGATGAAATTCAGGAAATTCTGGTAACGTCTTGCAATGTACAGCACTCCTGTGAGCATAGTGGCCTGGCCTGTGCACGACAGCCTGGTCAGTGTGGAACAGCAGCCGTGTCTGTTGGCCAAGATCTCCCATCCCATATAAAGTGTTCCAGCCATGGAGGCCGCACCCAGGCCTTCACGCTGTAGCAGAACAAGTCTTTATTTTGACTTGAGGCTGACTGTGGTCTGCTCTCTCCCTCAGCACGCTGTGCTGGAGTCCTTTCTATTTTCCTCAGCAAAGCCAGGCCTGGAGGTAGGCTCATGCAGACGCTGCTCAGGGCAGGCTGTGGGTTGTGAAAGGGGAGCTAATTTATACCCTAAAACCACCTTGGTACAGAGGATGTGGAGTTGGTAAGTCTGGCTAAGACACAGGGAATGTTTGAGGGGAATTTTTCAAGTGGAGGAAAAACAAGCCAAAATTAATGCAAGAGATAACATTGCTACAAGGAAGAACATGTTGAAGGATCAGAAATAAAAGCAAGGTCTGAGAGGAAAATATGATCTTCATATCAGAGCTGCCTCCCGTACGTTCACCCTAGATTACCCCAAGCTGTACAGCCCACAGTCCTGTGAGATACAGCAGTCAGTGTAACGTGTCCATGCTCTTTGCAGCCAACACGAGAAAAGCTGGGGAAGGAGCCAAGTGAGTGTGAGGAAGAGGAGCTGGCAAGTATCCTGGTAAGGGCAATGTGCGGGTGAACTTGGAAGTGTGGCAAACAGCAATTGCCTGGGTGGAGGCAGGGGAGAGTTGCTGGAGTTGGTAGTTATCAATGAGGCACCTGGTGAAGGGCGAAGGTGAAGCACACCTGCCCCTCCTGTGCTCTGTGTGAGGATATTATTACCAAGTAGCAGAGAATGCATTCCTGAGAAGTGCCTGCCTAGTGCCTCCTTATCACAAGGGGTTCCAAAGTCCACCTGGGAACATGCCAACTGCCTTGAACTATCATACATTTTGGTCACAAGAATGAATGAGGAACTTTAAGACTTCTCCTGTAAGACCTGACAAGTCTGGAGTCTCCAAACTACATCAAACTAAAAAGAAGACTGCTTAACAGAGTGCAAACAGTATCTTGTGCCAGGCCAAAAATGTTCTCCCTGTTCCCCCACTAACAGGACTATTTTAACAGAGGAACAGGGAAAATATTTTTGTTCATCTGTACTAAATCCTTGAAGCAAAATATTTACTTATGTAAAAAGTTGTTTATCCTTGCGCATGTAGGTCCTTTGAAAGTAACAGGATTGCTCAGCAGCAGTCCTAAACCTAACCCTGACCTTGACCCTAACCTTAACTCTAGCCCTAACCCTGACCCTGTTAGGGCTGTTTGTGCGTCACATTCTAAAAGAGACAGCTTCCAGCAGCATCAGACCAATAACTTTTTATTTAGCAAAACCACTTACAGGTGTTTCTAGGGACAGCATAAATACCACAGCAACAAACTGTTTTGCCTTTCACAGAAAGAACAGCTCCCAGGGCCCACCAAGTTTGAAATCTATGAGTTCAGGTTCTCTGATTTTGACTGCACTGAGCTGGAGCTGGTGAAGTGTGGCATTCAGATGTACTACGAGCTTGGCGTGGTGAAGAAGTTCCAGATCCCACAGGAGGTAACTAACCCTAGCCCAGGACTCCCACCTCGTTCATGAGTTTGGAGCATGAAGCTGGCCACTTCTGCTCCATACTGTGGTGGGAAGCCGACCACTCTGTGGGCTATCAGTATGGGTTTGCTACTGGGCCTGCACCGTGCCAAATCTGCCTATCCCGTTATCGAACCTTATTCGACCCCAAAGTCCTCAGTTTGCAAACTCAAGGCTTTTTGCCACGGTCCGTGCCCGTCAGACTAGGAAAACTTGTTTTCGCTCCATCTCCTCGAGGGATGTTTCAGCGCATGCTGTGAGTTTTATCCCCATCTAGCGGGAACTGCGGGTTGCTGCACTGAGAGCCTCCCGCCTCACGTCCCCTCTACCAGAAGGGCTGGCAGGGAAGCAGGAGGGAAACGAAGGCCTCTGCGCAGGAGCTACCCTTGTGCTGCTTACCTACTGCACGAGTCAGCTCTACAAACATTCAGAATGTCCACTCTGGAATGATACGCTCCTCATACAGATGTGAACAACAGCCATTCTTTGCTGCCCCTCTGAGATTTAAAATAATGAATACTCTCTTATTCCCTCTCCAATGGAAAAAAAACCTCTGTAGCTACAAGGGGAAGACCACATGGAGAAGCAGAGCGCAGGTGGAAAAAAAACCAGTCTGATATTTAATGCTATGTGTTGTAACCACGTAGGGGGTAAACATTCCATCTCTACAGACCTACAGAGCCATCCCTCTTGAAGGTCTGACCCTTTTCCATTATTTCTATGCATTGTCTTTATTCCAAAAGCAGTAGCTGCCAGCTTCACCCACAAGCCAGCTGTCATCAAACAAACTAACACCCTCCTTCCCAATTTCAGGTTCTGGTGAGGTTTGTGTACTCGGTCAGTAAGGGCTACCGGAAGATAACATACCACAACTGGCGTCACGGCTTCAATGTTGCACAGACCATGTTCACACTTCTCATGGTAAGGTAACACCGCCCCAGTTCATTCTGTAGTATGGCTTTACCCCGGGTAGGGCTGATGTTGTGGCCTGGAGACACACAGGGTTCCCTTCAAATCTACATAGGATTTATCTGTCACTCCTAGCACCAAATGAGGCCCCGATTTACATTAAATGCATGCATTACCCTCCAAGCTGCAGTCAAAAGTACCCAGAGAACTTTACTTCTTGTAGACACAGACACATCTGGTGCTGAAGAGCCTGCAGGTTAATCCTTCTGCTTGCTAGGTTGAGGGACTGTGGGACATCCTTTCTCCAGTAGTTTCTGTCAGTGACTGATGTTAGCTCAGGTGAAGACAACCCCACATTTCCCATTTGTAGGCAGAACAGCCACATGTGTATGCCCATTGCCAAGTCTGCCTCTTCTCCCAGGTGAATTGTGCTAGGATGAGACACATTGCCCCTAAGTTGAGCCAGGGGAGGTTCAGGTTGGATACCAGAAAAAACTTAGACTCAGAAAGAGTAATAGTGCACTGGAAGAGGCTGCCCATGGAGGTGGTGGAGTCACCATTCCTGGAGGTGTTCAAGAACCATGTGGATGTGGCACTGAGGGATGTGGCTTGTGGGCATGGTGGGAGTGGACTGGCAGATTTGGTGATCTTAGTGGTCTTTTCCAATCTTGATGATTCTATGATTCTATGATTGTAGTATGAGTGTGGCAAAGTGCCATTTCTCATTGGTGAGAGATGCCCACAAAAGAACAGAGGCATCAGAAGTGCTCTGGTCACCATAGACTTGTGATGGATCAGTCCTATGACCCAGTGTTGAGGTATGGAGGCATGGAGGTAGCTGTCAGGGTGCAAGTGCTATTGGGGTGCTTGCACCCTGACAGCCATAGTGAGGCTGCTATAGCAGCAGGCAACCAACCTTGCAGATGGGCATCAAGCACAGACATGCCAGGTGTCAACTTGAGTCTGAAACATTTTGTTTCCAGCTGCTTCCCCATTTTGATCTAAGTGCGCTGTATATAATATCTATCTTCGTAATACTTGCAGTTCTCCTCAGCTGTTTCAATAGGGATGTCCCAGTCATAGTCCCATACTTTTTCCTGTAACACATACTAACAGATGGCATGCATATTTTAACCCTCCAGACTGGCAAACTGAAACGCTACTACACAGACCTTGAAGCCTTTGCAATGGTAACTGCTGCTCTGTGCCACGATATAGACCACAGAGGAACCAACAACCTCTACCAGATGAAGTAAGTACTTTCTCGCCACTTCCAACCATTTCCTGCTTCTCTTGCATGGAGTGGGTTCAGGCTGTGATCACACCAAACTCCAGCACAACTTTGTTATATACAGGGTAACAGCTTCCTTGGCAATTAACTTCTCTATTCTGCTTGCTGGGAACTTGGGCTTATGCCTTGGCCAGTGAGAAAGCTGGAACTTCGTAGTGCTGGTGGCAGCTTGCTCTGCCTCCTAGCCGGCTGCCCTCAGCTCTTTGGTTAAACCAAAGCTCTATACTGTTGGAACAGAGTGGGCCAGGTGCAGTGCAGGCATGTAGTGGTCTGGGCATCACAGGAGATGCAGGATATTTCCATGAGCATCCTGGACATAGGAAGCATGCCTTCTGCTGGAAAGCACAATACATAGCGCTGCCCTTGCTGACTGCAGAAGCCTATCACCTACGTGAGGATGTGAGTGCTGCTCTCAGTAGCTGGTTCAAAAAACCAGCAAGGTAGTGTCAGATTATAGCTCTTCTGCAATGCTTTTTGGCTGTGCTATCCCACTGCTTTCTGGAGCTTTGAAAAAATGTAAGTGAAGCTGCAAGTTCATCACAAGTGCTTTGGGAATGAGATGGTCTTGCACTTTGCCTAGGAAGATGTTCAAGGACCAGTGGTTTTCCTGTTTCTATTACCAGATGTCGAAACATACTTTTTCAGGAACTTAACAGCAAGTTCACTATGCCCAATAACAACAATTCTGCCATGAATAATAACTTAGGTGAAATCCACAGGCAGAAGAATATTATATGTAATGTACAAATAACTATAAGCAGAGTCACCACCTGTTGACAATATTACTCCTAAGCTTTTGCTAAATGAGTTGAACATACATGACAAATATCAAATGGGACACTTCTTTTTTTTTTTTAAGTGCTATACTAACATCTTTTATTTTTCCTTTATGCTACCAGATCTCAAAATCCTTTAGCTAAACTTCATGGATCCTCAATTTTAGAGAGGCATCACCTGGATTTTGGAAAGTTTTTGCTCTCTGAAGAGGTTTGTAATGAACTGTAATATAAGAGCCTGAATAATTTAATTGCAGTGACTTTTTTTAGCAGTAAACACCAGGCTGTCAACTTCTGTGACCCACGGCCCATATGTTTAGCACAGGATCTATCTCTGTTTTGGGTTTCTGAGGTCCTGCACCCAGCTCACTCCCTTCCACCCTCAGGAGCTTTCTTCCCACCAGTGACCAAAACACTTGCATGACGCAGCTTCTTCAGAAGCCATATCATTAGCCCCTTTAGGAACACGTGAAACACAAGATTGTCCTCCTGTAGTCTCATGGATAGGACCAAGGCCAACACACTCCCCCAGGTAACCTTCCATTTCAGGCAAATTGGCAAATTCAAGGTGTACCGAGGTGCAGACACTGACCCTGTGTCAGTGAGTACAGGAGAAGACCAGGCACTAACAGATCTTAGGGAAGCAAGCTGCAGCTCTTAGAGAAAAAAAGAAAAAAAAGCAATTTTGAGAAAGGGAGATTCCCAGTCGCTCACAGCAGCACAGTGCTTGAGTTTTGCAGCTTCCTTTTCCTCTTTTTCAGTCACTGAATATATGCCAGAACCTCAACCGGAGACAGCATGAGCACATGATTCATCTGATGGATATTGCCATTATTGCAACAGATCTGGCACTGTACTTCAAGTAAGTTGGTCACATACACTGTGGGTGAAGAGCTGCATGCAGCTGGAGCTGTACAAAGACAGAATGTGATGGTTTGCTCTGAGAGTCACTCTGGGTAGCAAACCCCTTCACAGACATTGCCTCCAGAGGGCTGTTTTTAATGTCAATACCAGAGCTGCCAGGAAGAATTCAAATTGTTGAAAAGAATTTTGAACTTTTATTAATTATATCACATATGTGACTATCAGCCTTCTGTCTCCAGCAAGGCCCCGTATGATCCCCTAACAGAAAGAGAGAGATGATGGTTTTTTTATAACACTTCAGTACTAACAATACTTATTAATGGTCAGTGTATACAATGGCCAGGACTCCATTAAGTTCTCTGAGAGAGCAACACAACTCAAATAATAAGTAAGTTGTCCACTATAGGTGAACACTCAGTTCATAATCTGTTTCACACACTAAAGCCAAAAATGCCCAAGACCATGTGGTCACATGCACTAATTTCCTGGGGCAGGAGTCTACGATATTTGACATCTTAAGTAGCAAAGAACTTTCAAAATGTGTTTTCAAATACAGGGCCAAGACCAGAGATTGCTTCTGTGTTTTACACCGAAGGATGGTTACACACAGTATAAATTGTTCCCCCCCCAAAAAAAATAAAAAACCAAAAAAGATTATGAGGAAGGAACCCTAACCCCAGCCCTAATCCTGTTCACTTACTTGTTCACTTACTTCGGAGGCTTGGTGGTTGTATGTGAGGAGATATCTGCACTTCCCTACCAGGTAGGAACTAGCTAGTCTTTGCCATCTGTACATAAAGACTTAGTTTAGATCAGATTCCAGGTGAAAGAGTGTGGGCAGAGCGCATAGTCAGGCTTCTTTGTGGATCTGGCCTAAAGATCCTTCTTTGTCACCAGCACTGGACCAGCAGATTTTTCAAGATTTCGTGACACTCAAAACATGGGTCTGTGGTATATAAATCCCTCCCTGGAATCTGCTTCCCATATTTAGGTTTATAACTAATGCTAACAAGATCAGACTGAGCAACAGGTGGTCTTACAGGTGTTCCAACACCTGAGACAGCTCGAAGTTTCTGCCATTTGGTTTATATTCAGGCAAAAAGCCTTCTAGTGTTGTCAGCAAAGCCAGAAGCCCTTCTCAGTATGCATTACTTGAAGGACATGCCTTCAGGCTTCCTGCTCCAGTCTCCCTGTTATACTTTTTATTCCTTTAAGCCATTTACAACAGTTCCTTCTACTTAAGAGAGGCAAGTGATGATGCCTGGCTTTTCTGGGGGCTTCCCTGAAGACATAACTGCCAGGAAAATGTCTACTGGAAACCCAGACATCTGTTTTTAACACATCTGCTTCATCCTTTTGGAACTTATTTTTTTCTTTTTCTCAAAGAAAGAGAACGATGTTTCAGAAGATCGTTGACGAGTCTAAGACATACGACAATACAACTGCCTGGACTGATTACCTGTCTCTGGAGACGACAAAGAAAGAAGTTGTCATGTGAGTAGATCATCTGTTTGAGGGTTAGAGATGTCGTAGTGTTTCTCTTATGGGGCTGGCTGGTGGGAGCTACAAAACTTGCACACACCCACAGAAGGCCCAGTTTTACAAAAGATTCTTCTACTTCAGCGGCAATAGTCCCTAGCTGATATACTCCTCTGTTTTTGATTTCTAATGTAAACTGAGTGAGGGGGAAAAAACACACTGATGTTGTGCAGTCCGTATATTCTTGCACTGCCCTTAGCAGGAGGTTGGCATGTGGTATTTCAGTGTCCACTCAAATTGGATCTTCTGGAGAAGCAGGGCAAAACCATGGGGTAAAAGTGCATTGCTCTGCAAAAGCAGAGCAAAGGGAACCTAATCCATGAGCTGTTTTTCCTAATGGCATTCCATCTGAGTTGCACAGTGCTGCTGTAACCAGCAGATGCTCTGCAGAACATTGCTTATAATGAGTTGCACCTACAACCTTGCTGCAGTCTTCACTGTTAAACCACCACAAGAGACTCAGATGAGTTAGCCTACAGGTGCAAGCTTCAGCCTAGCAATGGCTGAAGTGATGAACTTCCTAGCGCCAGAAGAGAGCAGTTCCCTAGCACCCTATCTGAATCATGAAGCAGTTCTTGACACATGTCCCAGTCAGAGCCAAGGCTGCTACAGCAGCCTGCCTTTCTTTGTCCACCCCTTCAGCACAGAACTGAGACATTGGGTAGGACATGCACATCCTGAGCCTCAGGGCTCCAGAGTAGAGACTAATTTATTTTCTGTTTTTAGGGCCATGATGATGACTGCCTGTGACCTGTCAGCAATCACTAAGCCTTGGGAAGTCCAGAGTAAGGTCAGGTGCTTGACATACTGTCAGATTTCTCTAGCTTCTACTTGAAAGCACTGTATGCTTCTAAGCTACTCAATAACTGTGTTGAAGTTTCCTACTAAAACTACTTCATAATAATAATGTTCTTGATGGATACATAAATCTTTAAAATTATAGTTTTGGATTATGTAGGGAATTTACATTCACTAAACAGAGCAAAGTAAAAAAGAAGGAAAAACCTCACAATTATTTAGGTGGTTGTTGTTGTTGTTTTAATGCAATACCTCCTGTTTGGTTAGTTGTTTGTTTTTCTATTAGGAGTTCCTTCCTGAATTGAACTTGATCAATTACTAGGTAAAAAACACTAAAATTTAAAGGAGGATGAAAAGAAAGAAAACCCATCTTCCTACTCAATGTGGAAAAAGCAGATAGCCGAAAAAATCCTAATAGAAAACCACAGCTATGACCACAAAGCACATCCTTGCAGGACACATTAGAAACATTTCTTAATAGATGATTAGTGAGCTGACAAGTCCTACTGCAAAAATGGTATTTGGGCTATCACTACACAGGCGCAATCCCATGGCTACTGCTGCCCTTCCCAGCAAAAAGGCTTGGGCTAGATGTGGGTGTGGAGCAACCCAGGGCTTACAAGTAACACTTGCTTCGGAACAAGCCCTGTCCTGAAGTCCATCTCAAAATCAATATCAGTGCTAACTTTACTTTTTCCCTCTTTGGCAATGTAGGTAGCTCTCCTGGTAGCAGCTGAGTTCTGGGAGCAAGGGGACTTAGAGATAAGCGTCCTTCAGCAGCAGCCCATTGTAAGTATCCCATAAGAGCTAGAGGGCTCAGTTCAGGCAGCAAATAGAGTTTTACTGCAAGCAGTGATGCTTTCAGAGTGCTGTGAGTCTTTCTGTGGCTACCAGGCTTGCCAAAACCTACCAGAAAAGTGGTCATTCAGATAGGGAAAATATTTAAATTTGGTGTTGAAAGAACCAAGAATTATTCCTTGAGATTGTCTCCACCCACCTCAGCTTACTGGGGCTTTTTTAATCATAGAATATCCCAAGCCAAGACAGACACAGTAGACTTGAGAAAATCACTAAGTAGACTTTCAGATGCAGCATAAATGATACAGTAATTGTACAGTTTGCAAAATGGACCTATTAAAATATAACTCCATGTTCAGATATGTTTTAGAGAATTGAAAATTGCTTGAGAGGGAAGGGAAAAACTGTCCCTGATCCCATGATGGACAAAGAAAGAGCTGGGGTAATAAACCCATTCCATTTCTCTTCAGAGGAGGATGAGAAAGGTGATGGACAGCACAGCAGAACAGCCCAGCTGATGCAACAGGGCAACTCTGGGTAGAAAAGAGAGTAGTGTTTTCCAGTGCAGTGTTCTCATATACTATGGTGTGTGTCCTACCACAGCCCATGATGGACAGGAGGAAAGCTGCTGAACTCCCAAAGCTTCAAGTGGGTTTCATCGACTTTGTGTGCACATTTGTCTATAAGGTAAGCACACCCTTGTGCACACCATCCTTTCAACAGGGGGTTCAGGTCCTAGTGTCAAGAGTCCTGGTACAGCAACAGCACTCAGGAGCATGGGGCAGGTAGAGGAGATGACAACAAGGGGATTCCCATCTCTCAGTGAATCTATTCTGCTACCTCTCAAAGGAAAAAGGTTTGGAGACTCCAAAGAGATCCAAGTCCAAGAAAAGCATAGAATCATCTGTATATCAGATGAGACCAGGAGCAGCAGACAGAACTTGACTGTCCTCATCCTGGCACAGGGAAGGAGGGAGGGGAGCAGAGAGGGAGACCCATCCTTCCCCCTGCCAAGGAGGGAAGCTTCCTCCTCTCACCAGCTGCCCTCTCCAGGATACTGCGGGGCCCCATCTGCACCCTCCCTGTGTAGCCAGCCCAGCAGTCAAGGATCAGGGCCAGTCCTAGGTGCAAAGGATGGGTGGCAGTCAGCACCTTCACATTGCATGGCACTGATGGCTGTGTTTTGGTCAGGAATTTTCACGTTTTCATGAGGAAATTCAGCCTATGCTAGATGGGCTGCTGAACAACAGGAATGAGTGGAAGACCCGTGCTGATGAGTATGATGCAAAGATGAAAGCTCTGGAGGAAGAGAAGAAAAAGGAGGAAGAGAAAATGGCTGCACAGAAAGGTCAGAAACAACAGTGATCATTTTGTTCCTAACTCAGAATGCACTTATTCAGTACTCTCTGAGACCTGCAGCAGGCTTTGTAGCCTCAACAGAATCAGATGCCAAGAACAGTTTCTTCAGCCTTGTTCCACTAGCAAAGTTTAAAACAGAACTCTAAAATGCATCTTTGTCTTCAAGGCCTGGCACCATTACAGGCTGTCAGAAAGGCATCAGGAACATAGGGGCCTACTTGTGCCTTACAAATGGGTCTAGATGCAGCACAAGCTTCCATGAAGCTGGGATCTGTAAGAAGTTCTCCCTACAGTGTCTGTAGGTCTCTGGGGAAGTGCAGGGACACATCCCTTTGTACAGAGCTTGGCTGATGCACCATGTTGCAGGTCCTGAAACAGGAGGATTTGAAAATAGCTAACATATTCCTGGGGTAGGTAGTTCATTCCATTTCTAGCCCAAATTAGATAGCACCTTGCCAATTTATTTGGGTTAAATCTATTTCCCACTCCCTGTGGACCAATATAGATAGCACTGAAGTCCATCACCTGCAATGAGCACTGGACAAAAGCGTATATTAACGTATGCTTGATACCTTGAGGGTTGGTTTGGCTCTGAGAAAGGTGGAAGTAGAGGGCTCCCTGGCTGTCTCTCCAGGTGCCTGAATGCCAACCTGTCAGAACTTCCTGCCTCTGTTCCAGAGGCTGCACTGAAGTGTCCTCTTGTTACTCTATGGACCACTGCTACTCCCTAAACAGCTCCTCAGGGTAGACATTATTCAAATCACACCGTTCAGAGGTTATTAGAGCTATTTAACTGTCTTATCTCATTTCCATTCTTAGAAAGTCATTAAAGTACTGAAAATAAGAGCTCTGGGTATGACTTCTGAGGAATTGTTTTCTGACTGAATAATCAGTATTTAAGTGAAGAAGGTTTCTGCCAACTCTAAAACAATTCCAAAGTAACTTTGCATTTACAGTTACTTTGCATAGCAGACATCTCTAGATATGGGTACTGCAGGTATTTCACTGACCATTTGATATCACTTGAAGTCCAAAAACTCTGCTGTGGTGAATGAAAAGAGATTCTAGTGCACTTATGTCTGTACCTCTAATTCTTCTTTTCTTTTTGTGTGACAGATGGAATAACCTGCAACGGAGGAACAGCTCCAACTTCAAAAACCTGTAGTATACTTTAAATCTATTTCCAAGGCAATACATCCACCCAAAATGAGAATGCCCATGCTTAGAAATGAACAACCAACCAACAACAACAAAAAGTCCTGGCTTAAAATATATATTCCTGCTTGGACTATTTTAATTAGGCTTATGACCAACCAGGGAAGGGCTAGATCTCGTTTGCCTTAATTGCATCTCTTCCTGATGGTAAGGGGCCCATCCTGTCCTGTCTCTCTCTGCATTTAACATACCTGATGTTGTCAGTTGGCATGTGGCAAGTCAGAGCAATGTTTGACCCAATGTATCAGGTTGCATGGCCACAGATGAAACACATCTCCAGCGCTGAAACACTCCAAACCCCAAAGCTAACAGGGCCAGTGAATCTCCTTGATTGTCCATGTGTGCAAGGAATTGCCTGCAGAGCAGAAAAACTGAAGAACAGCTGAATTTATCATATCTAAATCTTTGCCTTTGAGGATATCAAAAAGAAATCTGTAAGTGGGGATGAAGTATCAGAACTTCTGAGTTGTTCTAGAAAACTACATTTCTATGTAAATCCAAGGGACACACATAGTAATAATTCTGCATTCACTTTGGGAATTTGGGTAGGCTGCTGCTGCAAAGCATGGAGCCGTGTGCGCAAGATCCCTCAGCTGCAAGACCCAGTAGATGCTGTATTCACAAACAGGACCCACATTGTGCACTTTCTAAGGCTTTGTGCTGTGACGTGTGGTTGTGAGAAGGCAGTGTCATCGCTACCCATTGCAGCGCCACATAGTTACCCACACAACCTGAACTGTTGCGTCTGACTTCGTTCTGCTTTACAATGTAATGCCAGTGTTATCTAACACACTCTCCTCTGATTGGTATCAGCCCTCCTTCCTTTCCTCCTCCTGTTTGAGATGTCTATTTTCTCATTCCACTCCAAACTTTAAAAGACTGATGAATTCTACCCCTTTATTTCAGTTAATATCTTTTCCTGTTTATTAATGCAACCATGTTAGAATACTCTTACCATAGCAGAAAGACCCTTCTCTGCTCCCCTGCCCTCTCTTTCTCTCTCTCTTACTCAGAGCATGGCGGGCATGTCAGCCATGTAATGAGAGTTCTGATTTGTGGGGATCTTCTTCTTCTATTGTTCCTGCTACCTTCTGTACTTCTACCCCTCAGTAACTTATTTTGCATTACAGAAGTACTGTAAGTAAAAGGAAAACAATAGCCATAGCAGTATCTGGTGATTGTTTATCCAGATCCCAGTGCGCTAAGAAGTAATCTGTCGCTACGCAGTGGTTGTGTGAGCAGCAAGTTGTCCTTCAAGAGAATACAGAAACCTCTCCATTTGCTCAAAAGTGAAATATGCAGCTAGTAATTGCTTCATGTTGTATATCTCAGCTTCGTCAGCAACCACGCAGGAGGCTTTCATCACATGGCAGCACTTCCAGGACACCAAGCCAAACAAGTTGTTTCCAGTGGGCAATATGCCATGAGTTGATCTTATTGTGGCGTGGTAAGAAGTGGGTTCTTAAGATCACATCAAGCCACTGTAAGCTAAATGGCTGTTGCTGAGAAAAGCTCTCCTTGACCTCAGATGTTTTCCTGGAAATAAAGCCAAGAATTAACTCCTTGTCTCATGTGCTGGATTATGAAATTGCTGTGAGCAGCATTGTGTGAGTTCAGAGATGTGGGGCTGGCCCATATAGTACCTGGGCTGGGGCACTCCCCCCTGCACGAGTGTATTTTGGAGGGGGAGGGCTGCTTCCCACCTGCCACTCCCATTTCCAGTGGTGGCAATGAGGAGCCCCATGCAGAGCACATGTATCTTTACTATCCAAAGCCACTTTGTTGGGCTGCTTCTGCACATCAGCTCTGGTTCCTCAGGCTGCCTTCCTCCTGAGCACTGTAGCCTTGCCCTCTCACTATCTCCCATTGTGCTCCACACAGTTTTCTTGCTAACAGAAATGCAATCAAACTGGCTTCCTCCAACTTGTGCCTCAGCTGCCTGCAGCTGACTGCCCCTTATCTTCCTGTGGGAAGCCATGAGCAGAGGCTTTTCTGATCCTTAAATTTCTTAGCAAGTTGGTAATTTGCAAATTTACTGTTGGTAAATAGTATTACTACCACAGTCATACTATTTTTGGTAAAGCAAGTATATACAAAAAATAATTACTTATCACTACAAGTAAAAAGACTGTGTAATTACGATCAATTACTTAGATGTGCGCCTGTATACATTTCTATACTACCTCAAAGCACCCACCAAATCATTTCCAAGACTGGTGTTTATCAATGATGGACAAAGTCACGCTGCGATGATGATCCATAGCACAGTCTGGAGCCAGGCAGGCACCCCCACCATGGCTCCTGCCCATCCTGCCCCATGCAGATCTGACACAGAGAGGTTCACAGAGGGAGGCTCTCAGAAAGGTGCTACATTTTGGGTAGAAAGTGAGACATTTTCATGTCATTACAGACATAAGCGACTGTAGGGCACCACCATCACCTGAGCAGCCAATAGATGCTGCTGACTTCTATGATTCCCTTAGAATAGCCTATAGACGATTCTGTTGTCTATTTTCCCAGAATATTTTGACTTTTTCAGACTGCTTTTTTTATTTCTCCAACTTTAGCAGCCTATAGCTGTTGCCAATCCCTACGTGTTCGGACTGTTCCACCTTTCTAATAACTTTGTCATTGCAGTTCTGTGGTTTTGCATTTAGCAAGGCTATCTCAGGCATGCAAAGCTCACAGGAGTACAGCTGCACTTCAAGGTCCCATCTGTGTTTCTTACAGATGCTCCTGGCTCTCAAGCCAGCAGATATCTTGTGTCTTCATGTTCCCCATCATCACACACAGCTTAATTCATGGATGCCCCCATTAGCTGCAATGGCTCAGAGAAGATCAACTGGGGGGAAGAAACCTTTTCATTATGGGCAGAGGAGAAGGCATGGTTCTCCCTTCCCATCCCTATGTCTCTCAGTCCCACCAGTGCCCAGTACATGCTGAGTGTGAGAGGGGCACTGACTTTCTTGCATCACAGAGACAGGGTCATGCAACCCTTCCCCCTCCCAAAATGGTTGCATTTAACTGCCTCATCCTTTTGCCAGAATATTGGAGCAGCTGCCCTTTCTGATCAGCAAGCCTTCACCAACAGATGTGTCAAGAACTATCCAAGTACTTTGCTCCATAATCAAGATACTGGCCAGTTAGACAAGGGTGAAACCTGGCATGGTTCCCCCTCAGCAGCCCAAGAGAGGTTTTTCACTTTTGAATCAGCTCTCAACACCAGCGGGAGACCAGAAGAGGAGTCTTCTTTATAAGGATCTCCCAGAGAGAGCTAATGTTGACAGGTCATAGTTGTTTTTGAAGCATAGGATAGAGATCAATATCCCTGTGAGACTGGAAGTAGGATCTGTGTGGGGGTGGTTCTTGGAAAGGACAGAGATAGAAAGCTGCCTAAGAAGGTGGGGAGCATAGCTCTGCCTTCAGCCACTTCACATGGATATGGATAATGTGTTCATTGTTTTTCCTCAAGCTGGCCTAAAGCTGGCAAATACTGTTCTCCTTTCAGTAAGGCAGGCTAGGAACAGTTCCACCTCCACTCAACTTTTCAAAGAAAGAGATGCTACTGAATTAGTGGTTAAAGGCTACTAGCTTTTAAACTTCAGCCACCTAAGTGTAGTCAGCCCCATCTTACAGACAAACTGCAATCAGATTGCAATTCATTCTTAGTTTCAGGGAGCATTTGACCATCTGTGAAATTCTGAAAGACAACTGTTTAAAAACAAGCTATTAAGTCAATACTAATTCCTCATGTTACAGAACAGCTTGACAAATCAAGGTCAAATTTGACTGTAACTGTCAAAAGCAAGAGCTGTACCATTTTCCACCATGGTAAAAAGGCTGAAAAAAGATCACAGCAACACTCTATTTAAGCCAGCTGAAACAAAGGTACAGGCAAACAGTGCAACGCTAACCTCCCCCATGAACTCCTATATATTTTAAAATCTATGAATTTCCTGATCACGATATTTCCTGAGGGTAACCAGTGTGGAGACTATTTCTGCTGATGGAGGAATACACAGATTGTTTCATCAGCAGCTGTGATGGTCAGCTTCTAACCAGTGCTACCTTTGACACTATGTAAATATTTCCATTGCTGCCCTATGCAATTTAGTCAAAAATACCAACTGAAGTGTTGTTAAGTACTTTATTGATAAAGCAACATGCAAAGACCATCAACCACTACACCAGTCAGAGACTAGCCATGTATTTAACATTAAGATCCAATCCTTTGCTTATTTCAAAATGGAGTCCTCAGATGCTAGAAGGGAAGAAAAACAAACATAGTTAGGACTACTCATAACTCCCATGCAATACTAGAACATGCAAAACATTTGTGGGATCAAAGATTAGCTTTAAGTACGCCATTTCTTTCTAGCTGGTTTTAGTAATTTCTGCTTCTGCTAACTCAGCTGAAGTGTATTTCATTGCTGTAGGGTAAAAGCAAGTTTTTTTTGCCTTGCTCATTGGTTAAATGACAACTTTCTAAAATGGCAATTCAGATAAGCCCTGAAAGTCATCAGCACAGATGCTTCCATTTATCAACTCAGAAGAACAATCTTCAGCTGCAGCACTGCACTTATTCAAGTTCTAAGAACTTCTTTTCTTACTGTAGAACTGTACCACACCACTGCTGGGAAAGCTGACAGCCAGCCTATGTGATACTTAAATAAATGTCCTAAAGAAATAATCACAGAACTCCACTTCTAAATGAACAACCAATCCTGCAGCGCAGCCTCTGTCCCCTACAATGCAAAATTCTTCAGCTAAATAAAAAAGTACCTAAAAGATTTATGTATAAAGTTCAATGAAAGCTACATATTAAAGATGCATAATAGCTCTATCTCCAATAAAGAAAACCACTCAACAACTTGAATATTTGATTGTATGTATGTATGTGTAGTTCACTTAAGGTTTTTTTTTTTTTTTTTTTTTTTCTCACGGGGTTTTGTTCAACGCTAGTCTTTTTTTCAAGCCAACACATTTGACATTTGTCAGTATTTCCCAGAGAAACACTGTGAAGCTACACCAAAACCAGTGAGGGTTATTAGCCAGTTCTCTTCAGGTTTCTCCTTGCTGTAAGCCCATTTAACTCACAGCACACTATTTTGTACGTATTAGAAAGGCACAGGGGACTAAAGAAATAATCCTAAGGATAAAAAAAGGCATGCTGCTGCAGCAGTGTTGTGTGGTGGGAATGAGAAAAGCAGCAGTCCTGACCCCAGCAGACTGCCTTCACCACAAGTGAGGTTGACCTCTACAGCTACACTAGTGATGGCACTGCCAAGTGAGCTGCGGACAGAAGCAGTGGTCCAGGACCTCTGGCTTTGGACAGAGGTGAATTGTACCCCAGGGAGGGTGAGCAATCAACCCAAGAGCCCACCTTCTGCCAGTTCCTTTGCAATCCGTTCGAGCTCCTCGCGCTTCTTCTTCTCCTCTGCCTCTATCCTTCTCTCCTCCTCAGCAATAGGCTTTAGGTAGTCTGTCATTAACACATACGATTAAAAACACCGTTTCAGAGGCTCGGGGCAGCTGTGCGGCTCTAGATCACTCACAGACGGAAAGAAAACCCAAACCAAGAGGGAAGGGGCGGCGGGGCGGCTCACGGGAGGCCTCCTCCCCGGGGCGGGAGGGAAATGGCGGCCGCCTCAAGGTGCCCTTGGGGAGGGCGGGGAGGAGCAGGCCGCGGGGCCAAGGGCCGTCGCACTCACCGTATCGCTTCTTGCCGTAGATCATCCCCACCAGCAGCGCCGAGTACCGGGTGAACTGCGGGGAGCAAGAGACAAGGGCGCGCCCTGCGCTAAGCCGTCGCTGCCGCCATGTCCGGCCCGGCCCGGCCCGGCCCGCAGAGGTGCGGAGCGGAGCGGGATGGCGGGAGGGGCCGCCGCGGCCTCACCTTGATGAGGGGCGAGACCTGCACCGGCGGGATCATCCTGGCGGCGGAATGGGCGGCAGAGAGCGGGGCTGTGGCGGAAGGAGGCGGTGGAAGGAGGCGGAAGGAAGGCCGGTCCCGCGTGCGACTGTGCCCGCCTCCCGCCCGCCCCTCCGTGCCGCGTCGGTGTGGGTGCCGTCTTCAGCGTATCGGTCTGAAACTGCCAAGCTGGAAATAACTAGAAGAGGGCAATCTCCTGTCATGAAGAGAAAGACTGCTTCCTTCATCTCCGAGAGTCTTGAGACCCCCACTCAAAATCACTGAGCATGTGCAAGGAGGCGGGACCCTTTGCTAACGGTTTTAGGGGGAATACTGGAAACCTTTTGCATATGAAAGTAACATACATAAGCAGAAGGTCTTTTGTTCAAGGTATGCACGGTTAGTGTGGAGATATCCCATCGTGCATCTGACATAGTAAATAAAGAATGTCTACTAACACCACATTGGATTTAATGAGTTTATTCCTGAATTTTGGATGATGAGCTCAGCTTTTCAGAAGTGAATAACTACAAGAATGCACAGATGATATAATAAAAGGAGAAAAGCGTCCTCTCGCTGTATAGGTTACAAGATTGTCCCCTCTCTGCTCTGCCCTCGTGAGACTGCATCTACAGCACTGTGTCCAGGCCTGGGAACCTCAGCACAAGGATGTAGAGCTATTAGTGGGTCCAGAGGAAGCCACAAAGATGCTCAGAGGGCTGGAGCATCACTCCTGTGAAGAAAGGCTGAGGGAGCTGACCTTGTTCAACCTGGAGAATGGAAGGCTCCAGGGAGACCTCACTGCAACTTTCCAGTACTTGTCAGAAGCTTAAACAGGAGGGAGACTGGCATTCAACACGGTTTGACAGTTACATGACAAAGAGGAAGGGGTTTGAACTTAGAGAGAGATCTAGGTTGGATGTTAGGCAGAAATTAGATTCAATTCAAATGTCATCTACAGAGCAGAAATAAAGGGTTGGAAGCTTTGCTATTTTCTTCAGTGATTGAAATTTATTACCAATACACATATTCACTGCCTATGTGCCAAGTGAACCATAGAAACAAAACCATATAGAACCAAAGTGCTTTTATTAGTTATCAGAAAAAACAAACAAACAACAACAACAAAAAAAAAAAACAGCAATACATAACAACACAGAATCGTACTGCAAGTCATTTAGCCTCAACCAGGTATAAAACTCCTGCATATATGAAGGTATATCTTACAGTAAGCACATAATACCAAGGCGCTCCAAACCAAAAGCAAAAAATGCTTTCAGAGTGATCTCAACTGAAAGTATTTAAATTTGTTTTCAATAATAATTATTCCAAGCATTATTTACTGCAACAGTTTGTTGGGTTTTTTTTCCCCTATTGTTGTTTTTGTTGCTCCTTTTTAAGAGGAACACCAAAATCCCCCAAATGCTTTAAAACATGGCATTAAGGTTTTCAGGCACTAAGTTAGAAGTACAAACTAATGCCTCTACCAAAAAGAAACGTAAAACCTTCCAGAGGGTAGCCAGAGCCTAGATGAATTTGCCTGCTCCTTCTTGAACAGGGAAAAGTTTGAGCATCAGCACATACACTTTAAAAATACCCATGTCCAGTGGACTAGAACTTCTACCAGTTAGTTCATTATGAGTTTCACTATTGCTCATCTAACCTCTTGTGAAAGACCAACTCAACTCCCTTTCCCACTGGAGAATTCTTATACATGTCAAGAAAGTCTCACATTCTATCAGAATACAGTATCACGCTTCCACATGAACAAAAGGAGGTTCCTTTCTATGGCATGATAACAGATACTGAAAGCCTGAGAAATCCAAACCCTTCGTTTCAGATGTAGAGCTGCTTGAGAACTGAAGACAAATTTACTTAGTCTCACAGCTCTTCAAATTTCTTCCCTAGGAGAAGCTAGTTCAAACCCTGCATGTGTAGCCACGAATCCTCATATTTTGAATACATCATTTTTAAAAAGAATGTAACTGAACTTTTGTTCAAGCAGCCTGGGGGACTGCATACACAATTCAATTCACTCTCAAAGAGATGTTCAAAACTGTTCAAGAGGAGCTTTCAAAATGATCACTGGCTATTGAGAAGAGATGCTGACTTCAGAAAAAAGGGGTGAGAGCAGAGACCAGCAATCTGTATACACAAATGTGCTGTTATGTCCTATTATACACCATTCAGAAAACCAGGTGTCCATCACATCTGCCAAGCCTCGCTTCTTATTTTACAGCAGCATAATCAACTTCTATACCTGTGTTTGGTTTCCATACTGACTACTGCACATCAGAGAAAGGGCATTTCACTGGGTATCTGTGTATGCTTTCAGTGATTATCACTGCAGTTACACTTCAAGCAGCATTTTTTCTTCTCAAGAGTAATTTTCAAGGTAGGGGAACATGCTTTCTGTTTTCCCCACTTAGTCTTTCCTCCCTGCCCCCCAGATTACTGGTTTTGCAGGAAGGGTTTTAAGCATGACCAGCTAAAATTAAAATATGCTCCAGTTATGGGCAACACAGGCTTGAATTTAGATCAATATACAGATTACACATCAAGACAACATGAGTTAGAAGAACTGAAATTAATGTTTTAATTTCATATGCACTGCATGGAAATTTATGAGTGCGTTTCAGTAGGAGACAAACATGCCTCCTCTTCTTCTAACAATACAACCTTCCGTCTGGAAAGAGACATCACAGACTTTATGACAGTTAAAGAAATCCTAACAAAAATGCGCAAGGCAAGAAAAGCAAACGGGATTACAATCTGCATAAGATGGAAAATTTCTGTGCTAAATTCACTTAACAAGCATGTTAGAAAGAAGGCTCCAAGGCTCACACAAGGGTAGAGAGCCAGCTTGGCAAACATGAAGGCATGCTCCTTGCCACCATATCTAGCAAAAGGATGCAATGTTTCCCTTTCATGGAGGAGGGCTGTAGTCCATATTGCAAACTGAAATATGCTGGCAAAGAAAGTAATTACACAGCTGACCTGAATAGCTTCTATTTCATTGTGTGACTTCTCTGCAAATTCACTGGTCAGCTGGTAAGCCAGCGGAAGACCACCAATGAAAGCCAACGAAAGTATATTAAGCAGTCCCATTAATCGTGTAGCTTTTGTTACATACAGGAAAAGCGAGTGATGAACAAACCATAGGAGACCAATTGTCACAAAAGAGCCAAAGTAGGCAAGATAATTTGGTCCATATTCACTTAAAGCTTCAAGAAGGCTTCCATGAAACTTCTCCCCAACTTCTCTTGGATCAGGAACATTGTCTTCACTGTGGAGAGAAAACTTACTTTATTTTCATGTACATTTCATAAAACACATCTGGAGCAACAATATTCTATATTGTTTTACTCTGAGCAGGTAGAGAAGAACAGGCATCCCTTCTGTAGTTCCCCAGTTTTTAACTCAATGTGGGCATTGCAAATAAAAGTTCTGCAAATAAATTAGATATGAAAGGAAATCTGAAAGTAAGCTTGCATTCCTTCAGGTTAATATAATAAAGTTGCCACGGGGACTAAACAGCTTTTCCTGATAAAAGCCTTTTATCTGAAAATGCAATGAAGTATAAAGGAAGCTTTGTTCTTCAAGAGTGCCCACCATAGATTACACAGACTGATGATCACTAGTGCTGAAATGTAGGAGGTTTAAATATCTTTTGTTTGTGCTCTGTAACTTTCCAGAAAATTATAATTAAGGTCATTGCTGCAGACTTTAAAAGTGAGTGTCAATCTTCGGCTAGCTTTATTTCTTCAAATATTACATGTAGACACAAACTGATATTACGGTTAACAATACAGGTTGTGAGAGACAGCATAAAGCCTTACCATATATCCAAAATGAGCAAGGTTGCTACAATAGCATAGACTCCATCACTGAATGCTTCTACTCGTTCCTTACTCAGAGGCTCACTGAGGTAAAAACTAAAGGTTTCTAAGCTATAGCTTGCCTCCTCTTCATCTCTGTGACCTGGAAAAAAATCTGGATGTTCTTATACTAAAGACAGACAAAACCAGAAGTTGCAAAACAAGGTAGTTAAAGGGTATGTTAAAGGGTATATATATATGAATCAACATAGGAACAACCAAGCTGCCGTGATTTCCCCACCTACTGTCTTTCACCACACCTGATGAAGAAATCTTTCTGTAGAAAGAAGGGTGCTGCTCATCCAGCCACGTCAGTCATTCCACCTTTTTTTTTTCATAGAATCCTATTTTTTCCTGCAGCTGTGAGTCTCCCTGAATAGGACAAGTGCTTTAGGGACAGAAAAGTCATTTTTTTTCTCCTTCATGGTCAAAAAACCCAGCTCAGATGCTGTGCTATATACCCCAGAATAACCTAACAGCAGTAGGTCCTCAGAGACATTGTGGAGAACCTATGCTGTATTAGAAAAAAAGACTCAGTAGAGAATGGGGGCCACATTGGGACATCAAACCATCTGCTTTAAAATAAACCCAGTCTTTGCCCAAAAGATGTGGCTCTGTATGTTTGACTGGGCTTTGAACTGGCTAGTTAGCCGAGCTGCACCATCTCACAAGTACATATTCAATGAAGAAAAGGCCTGTGGCTTCCAGAAGTAGAGAGGAACTGAATTAAAAAAGCAAGTGTAAATACATGAATCAGTAGAGCAGTAAATTATGTTAGCCATCTGACAAGAGTGAGAAAACACAGCCATAGCCTGACTGTGGACAGAAGTGTCCCTGTTGCAGAAGGCAATATTTGTGTACATTTATTCTCTGGCTCTGAGCATATGTCTTTAGCTGTTTCAGAGCTTTTCTGCCTGCTTAATACTGCTGCTGTTGCTGCAGTGAAAACAGATGGACTTGTTCAGGACTTGTTCAGGGCTAAACAAGAGCAGTGGAGGCACAGAGGTGTGACTCTGCTAACTCAACTACGCAGTTCTTATTCCAAATACGTGAATCTTGCTGGTATTCTGGTCGGTTTTGTCTTCAGAGGGGAAATATTACTTTCAAAATGCTGAGTAGGCTGCATGATACTACTTTCTTCTTTATTGTGGCACTGGCAATGTCTTTTCTCAGTGGAGTTTCAGTAGAGCTTTATCATAACCGTGGTTATGCAATTGTTAGTGTTGACACAAGGGGGCAGAAAGAACCTAAGCAAGACCATGAGGCAAGGCAGTATGCCTTTGAGCTGACTTGTGATACACGAATTTACACTTACAGTAATCCAAGTGCTCTGGTCTAAGGCATAACATATTAAACAGTTAGTTACCCTAGTAGTGTTTCCATTATATATGTGCTTATTACTAAGGGACATGGTTTATTGGGAAAATACTAGTGGTAGGTGGATGGTTGGACTGGATGGTCTTGGAAGTTTTTTCCAATCTTGGTGATTCTATGATTCTACGATTCCAGAATCTCAGATGTGCTGTTGGATGCCAGAGAACATGGGAGCATAGAGTACTGCTGAAAAGAAAGTCAGCAGGCACAGAACTTGCTTTCTGTATTTTTCTGTCCTCATACTCTTTTTTAAGGAAAGAAAAGGGATAGACAGCCTGCAGTCATCGCTCATTTGTGTGTGTGTGTGTGTGTGTGTGTGT
>PPHD01006730.1:0-24096 GCA_002909625.1 Bambusicola thoracicus
AGGTGGCAGACTGGCAGCTTTTAGCATGAAGCGCATGGCTTTATAGGAGCAGAAACAAGACCTGTGAGGGTGTTGCACTGTAGTTTTTCACATCCCTTTGATCAAACCGGATTATTATTTAGGGGCATTTTTGGAAGACTCTGTTTTTTCCTCCCACATGCTCTAAATGTAGTGCTGCCACTATTTTTATCTCAGTTCAGTGTCCTCATTTTTTTTTTTTTATCTTTTGTGATGTGATAGCTATTTTATGTTTTTGTAATGTATTGCTGGATTACAGTGCCCTGAAATGGGGAGAAGATCAAGAGAGACGAAAAGGTTATGCAGTTATGATACTTTGGTTTTTTTCTATTATTTCTACAGAAAGCATCAGACTTGAAAAATGCATTTGTGAAGTGGGTTTAAGCTGTAAGAATTTTCTTCTGTCCTCCCACACGAGCCTCATTTGTGCTGCGTGAATGCCTATATTTCAAAGTCAGCATCAAAGTTCCTAAGGCGAAGTGAAGAGATGATTTAGCACGTTTTCCTGATTGCAGCTTGTCGTGATTGCCTCTTTCCTCCGACGGTTATTTTGCTTCTCTGTTTCTTTCGGTGGTCCCCAAAATAACTCTTCCAGGAGTTATTCTTCCAGCTGTAATTCTAATCCTAACTAGCACACAGCAGTGAGTCTCCTGCTGCTGCCTGCCCTTACCTGATTCTGGCAACGTGATGAGGTATCCCTTCTCTAAGGTAACTCCAACTAATATAAAATGCTTCTGCTGCTCACTTGGAATGAGAAGCGGTTTAACGCTGCATGCAGCATCTTGCTGGCACTCTTTCCCCCCAAAATCAATAAGATCAGAACACCTTTCCTGAAACTGAGTGATACTCTGAATGCTGATAAGCAGAGGTGAGGGCCTTGGAGTGAGAATCGATTGCGATCACAGTGTCCTTCAGTTCTTAGCTGGCTGCACTGAACTGTGTGGTGATGTGACTTCACTAACTTCTTACCTCTTTAGAAAATAACAAGGAATCCCCCCACTTGATGACACCAGTGACAGCGTGTGAGTGTGTTTTATTAGTGTGTATTAAAGCAGGAATATGGCTCCGGCAGAGCTGTTGGAATCTGGGGCTCCATCTGGAAGTGCTGTGGATGACATGAGGTTTTGGGGGTTACCAAGGAAGCCAGACTTAAGGCCAGGAGCTCAGGATTCAGGCTGTGCAGTGTGGCTGCAGGAAAATGACTGGTGTATCTGAGTCAGCTGGTTTGAGAGAAATGCTGTACGGAATCCCAAAGCCCTGCAGAAGAGCCATTCATGTTTAATGTTCTTTTTCCTGCCATAAAGATGAACTAACATGGTGCTTCGGTGCCTCATGGTGGTGAGGGTCTGCTATGGAGCTGTTGAGGTGCAATTTTGAGGGAAAGGAAAATAATTTGGCAAGGTGAGAAATACTTTATGACTGTAGCATACATCTGAAGTGGAATACATTTATGCTGTCACAGGTTCTTTGCTGAACCACCCAGCAATGTGCCAAATGCTCTACCAGGAAGAGCTGTAGTCCCCCTGAAGTTGATTGGGACTTTTTTTATTTATATCACAGACTGGGAATAAATAATTATTTAAATAGATAAAGTGACCACGATTACATAAAATTGCCAAGATAGTAAAACTTGGAGTAGCAGTAGCTGATGCATTGTAAAATTATTACTTTCTATATTACTAATAATGTGCTTATTACTATAGTTGGAGGTTTCTCTATGCCTATTACTGCTAGAAGCTGACTGCTGATGAGACTTGGATATGTTTTTTGGTCATCTCGCTGCTCTATGCCTTTTATTTTCTACCAGCTTGAAAAGAAAGAAGAGCTCGGTCAAATGTGCCTTGTTATTCCAAGCTGAATTCTTAGATCACTCTTTTGGCCATAATATGACAGTAGCACAAATGTTACCTGGTATTTCATTCAGAGTTATGGCTTAATAGATCACAAAGCAGGTTAATATTTTCCTCTGGTTCTTTTAAGTTCAATTGTGTTGCTGTTATATGCAGTACCTTGCCTCACACTGCCTAGAAACTATTCTGTGGGCTTCCTCCGGCCCCAGCAGAGGGACTCTCTGGGCTGTGACTACGGTACAGGAACCTGGGGCAGTAGAATATTAAAGGCTGATTACAATAATTAATTGCCCTGTCCTGGCACTTGCACCACGTATTCGTCATTGGGAACTGGCCATGGGAACAAAGGGGATTACAGAGACCATGAAAACAGGGATAGCCAGAAATGCGGTGAAAGTCATTCAGTGCAATTCCTATCTTCACTTGGTACATAACCAGCATGCTTATTTCTTGTACTTTTTTCTATGTAATCTTCATTTAAATAATGATATATTCAGTGTCTTTCAACTTCAACCTTAAAATGGCACTTTAACACTTTGATGCTCTCTGTCTCTTCAGGGATGATTCTGTCCCAGAGGAAAATATTTGGAGGGGTATCCTCTCTGTGATTTTCTTCTTTCTAATCATCAGTGTTCTAGCTTTTCCCAATGGTGAGTAAGGTTCATGCATCGCTTTTTGCAACACGTACATTTCTCTTTATTGCCACTATATTTATTTTGATTGAAGTACCTCTTTGAAATGTATATTTGTTTTAAACTTCTGAATTCCTCTGTATTACAGAACAGTCTAAAAATGGGTTGCAGTCACTCTGAGGGGAGATAAGTTATTTATAGCTTGTCTTTATCTCACGAGGAAGTCAGCCTTTCAAAATCAGTGTCCATATTTGCAGGTGCACAGTTGCAGCTCACAGTTGCTAATAACTGCCAGATCCTTAAGAAATGAAATAAATCAATTTACCTTTACTTTTAACAGAGCGTCATTCTACAAGTTCTTAGAGATGCAGCACGGTGCATAATTTACCCAGTGATAGTTTGAAGCCATGTAAATCATATTACAACGTAAGACCACAGTTGTTCAGTAGAAATTAAAGTCAGGTGAAAGTTCTGGTAATTGTGTGGGGAGCAGAAAGTGGAAAAGGGGCAAATTGTTTGGGTGACAGCCCAGTGGAGGAAATAACATCTTTCCCTGTCTGATTTATGTATACTTTTTGCTTATTGCCATCTGCAAGAGAATAATTATTGCTTCAACTCCAAAGAATCTCAGGGGTGGCAACATCCAGAAATAAGCAAACAGCGATTGTGTTCACGGCTGCTTTGTCGTTTAGGGTTGGAATGTATTTTGCTGCTGTTGGAACCTCATCAATTGATGGCTTTCAGAAAGCAATCTCTGAAAAACTGAATGTCAGAGAAGAATGAATTTCATGCTTCTGACTGTGAAAGAGCAATCCACAGCATGCACTGAAAAGTCAGCCTCTTCTTGTGACCTAAATGTGTAATTCATGTCAAAGTGGAAATTCTAAACCAGACTTACCTCTTCTGCTTTTCTGGGCTCAGAGGTTTTTGATCTAATAAAGTCATTGTAATCACTGGCTCTAAAGTAAGTAATAGTGACACTGGTAAAGAACACAGGTGTCTTAAATCCTATTAGGTGTCTGATATTTAGCTTACAAGTTTTCTGTATGCCTGTTTGCTAATGGTTTGTGGCCATTAGAAGGCTGAGTACCATTTTTCTTTGCTAATGCACAAAAAATTGTATTTGATGACTTCAGTGATAGAAAGCCATGTGTTAGCTGTGGTCTGGAATCCAGATCAGGAGATTCTTAGCTGAGATCAAGTATCTGCTAAGGAAATAGTTTATTACTGTTCTGGAAACAGCTCCCATTAAAGTAATTGAACACTTTGACTGTCCTACTGATTGGCCGTGTCCTGCCCCTCTCAGTTCTGCTCCTACCATATTTTTTTAGTACACAACAAGGATCCCCAAACATTATGATATATTACACACCTTGATGGAGAATTTCTCAATGCTTGTGCTTAATCTTCGTATGAGAACTCAAAAACAGATTATGTAGCTCTTACTGACTGTCTTGTAATAAGCTTTTTGCTTACTGTCCACAGGGCCTTTTACACGCCCCCACCCTGCAATATGGCGAATGGTTTTTGGTAAGTTTGCCTTTCTAATTCATGTGGTGCTTCTGTGGGACTGAGAGCCCCCACCCTTCCCCCCAGATGAGATGAATAGGTTTGTCATGAAATAGAATTGTACACTTCTGTGAATAACTCTTCCTTCCCACTTCTGAGCAATTACCGATAATCTGTTCTTAATTACGTTGGGAAATGTCAGTGGAGTTTCTGTGTCAAGATGGTGTAAATTAAATCGTCAGAGAAGGAGCATTCCTTCTGATTCTTTGTTTTAATCCAGTTTTGTCCTAATTCCATTCCCTCTGTAGCACCATTTCTTTCCATTGTAAGAAGTGTTTGTAACTACTGTATGAGCTAGTTGACTTCTGACTAAATCCAGTTCAGCAGGGTGCTTCTTTTCATTACCTACAAAATGTGCTTTTCCTTTCTTTCTTACAAGCCACAGTTGTGCAGCTCAACATACGTTTGTATTCCTAATGTGTAGTTTATTTTTTACTTTTTAACTTTTCCTTTCATAAAATTAGCGTAAGCATTAATTGCATTTGTAGTTGGGGTATAGATATATATAGATATAAAGATATTTCCATTAATTACAGAAATTAGAGTGAAATCCTGATCCTTAAACATCTGAATTACATGGCAAAACCACAAGAAATTTGTACGTAATTCAGAGTTCACAGAGCATAGCCTGGCCATTCAGCTTGCTTACAGAGCATTAAGCACATTTGCTTTAGAAGCTGACCCCTCCTCTTCTATCTATTTACTTTTTGAAGGGGTTATGAATACTTCTCTCTCAGGCCACCTTATGTAGCTAAAAATAAGTAGCTTCCAAAATTGGTTGATTACTCATCTGTTGACATTGAGGGGTACTGCTGATTAGATAGCACTCTTCAATGAATCCTGATCCTGTTGGGGGAAACACAGATCCTACTACTCCCTTCTGAGCAAACATAAAGAACATTCTCAGTTAGAGCCCCTGTACTTCTGGTGGAAAAACTGCAAACATTCAGAAGCAACATTTTGCTCTCTGTAATTCTGCTTCCTCTGGCTTGAGGTCTCACACCTGTGCAGTATGTGAAAGGCAGGAGTAGCATGTCCTTGGTGTTTTGGGATGTATCCCACCTGCAGGCCATACTCCTTCCAGTAGTTGGGCATCTGTGTACCTGTTGTGTATTTAGGATATGTATCCATACTCCTGCAGAGTATACTGCAGAGGACAGTACATACTTCTGTACATGCACGTGCACTTGACTGCAACTACTCCTCTAGCATACTCTGGAGGTTAATAATGTCATCTCTAGCTATAAATTACTTTTTTTTCTGAAGAATTGCTATAATTTGTTTTAGATAGCAGATATTAAGTTTACTCATGTTAATTTTTCTGCCTTCCATGACATTGCAGGACACAAGTAAGTTTGAGTATTAGACTATAGAACTAGTGTTAGTGTTTATGTGGTCTTAGATGTCTGTGAACTTGTGAATAATGTAAAGATGTGTTGCCAAAAGCAGCTTCATCTACCCACAGGTCTATGCAGGACTCTTCTGAACTTCTTAGAAGTTTTTATTTTTTTAATAGATCTGTACTCTGACATTGGGAAGAAAGAGGAGGTGGTCCCAAATGCCGCAGTGTTTCATAACATATGACAGTGTGAAAACATATCGTCATCTTTATATTCAGAAGTCTGAAACAGTAAATGTTCCAACTCATAAAACTAAGCATGCCAGTATGCTGGTTTATATTTGTAGCTACTCTGTGTTGTAAGCATAGCTCAGAATTGCCAAGTAGGATTAATAAATTGATCTTTGTGTTGGAAAAAAACAATCATAGAATCATAGAATGGCTCGGGTTGAAAAGAACCATGATGATCATCTAGTTTAACCCCCACTAGACCAGGCTGCCCAGAACCACATCCAGCCTGGCCTTGAATGCCCCCAGGGATGGGGCATCCACAGCCTCCTTGGGCAACCTGTTCCAGTGTGTCGCCACCCTCTGGGTGAAAAACTATCTGATCACAGGCCTGTGCTACTCGTTCTGAAACTATCTACACTGATTGTTTTTTGGCTGGGTTTATACACTTGAGTGTATATTATATAATTTGATACAGGAGGTGATATGAAAGAAAAACTGAGTGCTCAAAGATTACCACCTGACTTGTCCATTAGGTTTTTGGGTGCATAACCACTGTGTTAGAAAACTTATTTGTGTAAACTCGGCATGCGTTGAGTGTCAGTTGGAAGGCAACTTTTTTGGACTCTGTGTCCCAAGGAGTTTTATGCGTGTGATTCTAAAACAAAGTCTTTTTGCAGGTCTCAGTGTGCTGTATTTTCTGTTCCTGGTGTTCGTGCTCTTCCTTAACTTTGAGCAGGTTAAAGCAGTCATGTACTGGCTGGATCCTAATCTTCGATACGCCACAAGGGAAGCAGATATTATGGTATGTATCCTTGACATTTTATTGGACACTTTGGCTACTTACGTGTGTTTTACCCGGGTGAGAAGGAATGCATCTTTACTTGCTGACATGACAGGCACAAACTTGCATTGCAAAAGAGGGTGTAAACAATTGAGTACCAGAAGAGAGTTATTTTAGGGAGAAGCCAGAGTTGTCGGTTTACCCTTTGCTGTCACATCGAGTTACTCCACCTGAGCAGCATCTCTCTTTGTTCTCCGTTCTGTGTTTTTCTGCACCGTGGTCATCTGCTGTCATCTGTTCTTGCCCCAAGAGTAAGCAAGTAAACTGATTGTCTTAGGTAGTAGGTTGCTATTTGCCAGTGGTGGTTACCACACAGTACCTGATCAGTAGCAGCTGCAAAACTCTGCCCTGTAGCATGTAAGAAAGAATGGAAATATTTACAATGCACTTACCTTACGTTAGTTGATTGATTCTAAGGGCTGCATATAAGCTCCTTCTGTTGAAAACTGAATGCTTCAGATGTTTCACCTCAGTTAATCTGCAGTATGTACTGTGCAGCTGTAAGATCCAGAGCCTGGCTGTGACTTTGGTTTGCAGGATATGTGGTGGTGGTGTGGCATGGACAGCTTGCTGCTAGGGTGCTGGGAAGGCACATTCCTAAGTGCAGCATGAGCATGGGGGTTAGTGACGTTGCTGAGCAACAAAAGGGAGCTGACATGTGGAGTCTGTTCCTAAGCCAGGCTCACCTGGCACTCCTGTCACTTGAGCTAGAAATAGATTCAGGTCAGAGGAGGACTAGTATTAGCACTGTTGCCAAATTACCGTACAGCGAGTTCCCTGACTGTAGTGGCAAAAACATGACTGTACTATTGATCCTTAAAGAAAGTTGGAGTAAATTTTTAAAGTGCAACAATAATGAAGGCTGCAGCTTGGTGTCTTCTGCTGTACTGGCAATGTGGCTTGAGAATAAAAGGAAGTTAAACACTTTTCACTATATGACTGACAGAGGTGCAGCTGAAAAGATTAGGTATAGCATAAAAATAAAAGCAGAAAAGCTTTTCTCTTGTAATCTGTATACAAGGGCAAGAGCCTCGAAGAATAAGGGTTTTTCCTAAAATTGCTTTTCTGGTAACCTTATTGTATCCAGTTGTTACAGAATGTCAGGTATCATGGTGTAACTAGGAGTCTGTAGCTTCCATGTTACATACATTCTGTGCTTCTCATGCTTTTGTTCAGGAAATGAGACACAGTGGCTTAAAGTGTTGTGTGTGCGTGTAGACCAAGATACACAAGTGTCTTCAACTCAGAGTTTCTTGGGATTTGAACCTGGATATTTTTCTCTATATGTGCGTTGACAGAAAAGAAGCAGGAATGTAGATAGTAGCTCTGGTATGTGTGGATTTGTCCAACACTCTGCCGAGGTGTTCCCACCTGTACTCAGAATGCAGCGAATACTCAAGTTTCAAATCTCTGAGTATCTGTGATAAAGCACAGCTTTGCCATCCTTAGGACAGGTGATACACCTCTTTCTGAATGATGAACAGCGCTGGCATCTGCGAGAAGCAGTGTCATTCTTTGTTATCAGGGAACACCACCAGCAAGGAATATTTATGGTTTCATAGTGGGACCTAGCTGCCTCCTGATGGGGAGCATAAGAGATGGGAAAAGTATTTGTGTGAAATTGTGTTCTTGTCTTCATGGAGACCAGGATTTAATTATTTATGTCAGTTCTCCTTCAACTTGATCACGGTTCATTTGTACAATAGTTAGCACCTGAAGCTGACTCCTTTAATTCAGCAGCACTAAGCACTGCTGTTTTGTCACCTGCAGATGGCAATGTGTGTTCTAGGAGGATTGGAGAGCAGAGGTTTTTTTGTGAGCTCATCTGTGACAGGACAGCTTTAACTTCACTTCCTTGTTTTTTTTTTTTTCCCTTCAGCCCTATGACTGAACCTTCTCAGTATGAATATGTTCTTGGAAACTGAGTAAGGAAAGTAAGACAAAAAGATACCCAAGTGAATATTGAGATGAGTATCTTAACATCTCAAACTGATGAGAATTAGCTACCAATGAGTATTTCTGACTACCAGACAGCATGACAATGGGGAAAGGTTGTTATTGCAAATCAGAACTCCCCCCCAAAAAAACAAAGAATCTGTTTTTTTTCAAGTATTGCTGTTTTTATTATTGATTTTATTGTTCCTGCTGTTCCTTTGCTAGATAAATATATGTTCCTCCAAGCATGGTCTTTTCTCTCGCTTCAAATTGGAGCTGCATGGTAAAACTGAGTCTTAACACTGCAAGCTTTCCCACAGAGTTTAGGAGAAAAAAAGGGGAATAGTATCTTTACAATTTCAGGCTTGTTGCACTGGATAGAAAGTAGTTACTTCATTGTAGCATTTCTGTATTTGCCTATTCATTGAAGGCTTTTTGTTTGTTTTTGTATTCTCTCTTTTAACAGGAGTATGCTGTGAACTGCCATGTTATCACTTGGGAGAGAATCCTCAGCCACTTTGATATATTTGCTTTTGGGCATTTCTGGGGCTGGGCAATGAAGGCTTTACTGATCCGCAGCTACGGCCTGTGCTGGACTATTAGCATCACCTGGGAGCTCACTGAGGTAGGTCATTCGTTTATCTCAAGTATATAAGAAAACGTGTGGGTCTTTAATTGTTCTGGGGGGAAATGTGAATGTTACTAGAATGATGACATAGTAGTTCTCAGTATAAATCTATATTTTTAAGCCTTATCAACTAGATGCCAAGCAGTTGGTGCTGTTGCATCTGGGCTTTGGGTAAGCTGAAAGGAGGGAAATCTCAGCCAGTATATTGGTGCCATCTACTCTTTCTTTTTCTGCTTTTATAGGAGCCAACACTTGTGACTTCAGGTGCTGGGTTGTATACTCTGATTTAGAAGATATATTCCTCTTTTCACCTTGCAGTATCTACTGTCTTGATCCCCTATCTAAAATGTATGGATGTGTTCCTATGAAAAATGAGTTTAATTTCATTATATTCTTTGAGTGGACAATTCAAAACAAAAGTAGAAAAGCCTAGTTTTAATCAGCTTTGGAGACAATGCAGTTTAAAATGTCACAGTGAAAACACTAAATACAGATGTAAGCACCTGAATTTAATCTTTTAAAATCTATTTTCTATGGATGGCATTTATAATTCAGAAATGTAGATAAGGATCTGGTTGTCTAATGTTAAACTTCAGGTTTGGAAATGTTGGTGTCATGAGTTCCTTCTCAAGGAAATGTTTTTGTTCCATGGCATTTGATGATGTTTTTCAAGTCATTTTGAAGCTGTTTAAGGTCAGAATTTCACAAGTACCCAATCACAAAGAATAGCTTTGCTAGTTATTTTACTTATTTTTTATTTCCTCTGGAAAAGAAGTTTAAATTTGGGTTTGTTTCACACACTCTTATTGTTCAGTCACACAACCATTGTCTTCAATTTGACACCGCATGAGGTGTCTTGTATTCCCTGTTGTTGAAAGGCAGATCGTTGGATCAGACAATGCGTTGGGTAAGGTTCAACATATAGAAGGGTTATCACCACTCAAATGGATTTTTAATGAATTAGTTAATTCAAGAGTGTCATTAGAAACCTGCAAAGTTATCAGGGCAGTTACATGGGGATTTAGCCGTGCATCTCCTATTAGCATTAATGGTTTTCAGCTGGCTCCCCATCCTGAAATGGGACACTTGGCTCATGCTACTGTATATCAGATTGAAGTTGGGATTCAGGCAGTCCTTGGTCTCTTGTTCTGGGAAAACAGCAAGCAGTTCAGAAACTGGCTGGCTAACACCTCTGGTCTGTTTTTCACTGCCTCACTATCTGTAACTTCTGGTGTCTTTGGCTGGTTTATTGCACGTGGAGATTCATAGCCTAGTGCCCCTTTCATGTTAAATGTACTTGAAACATGAAAGGGAAGCTGTTTGCACCAAGATAATGAACAATCTTGTATAGCTTGGTTCCTGCAAGAAAACTCCAAATTTCTTTTCTACAGGTTGAAATTCATGTAGCTTTGACAAAGACCACCAAGCTACTTTGATACACTTCACAGGGATTTTCAAAGGAAGGGCCACTGTCGACACTGGTCACTGTAATTTTTATAAATGGACCTCTCCTTTGTTCTTGCTGTATACAGAGAACATTCTTCATGTTCTTTTTCACACATTTGATTTTTGGGAGGGGATATCTTATCTCTACATTTATCAACCGAAGATACTCTACTACAAAATCATACCAATAATCTTCCACGGATGCATAAGTCGTGTATATTTGTTAACTCATTAACTGACAAAATTTGTGCCGTGTTTATGGGAGGGGTTATTTAGCTTAAGTGTTTTGTTATGCATCTCTGTGTGTATTCCAAGGGGACTGCTTGACATAAGGATGTCTTGGTTTCCAGTCCACAACTAGGTATTTTCAGTCTCTTTTTGGGTTGCTGTGGTATGTTTTTTTTCCCTGTGGACTAAATAATTCAATTACTTCCTTTCAAATGAGAATGGGTAGAGGTGAAACCATTGCTAGCTTGCAGTAAATTATGCTTATATCTTGCCTTAACCGCAGCCATCTAGCCAGTTGTACTCCCTCACACTACCAAAAGCTTGAAGTTACCAAATGTGTCTGCAAATACATTTAATTGCCTTACTGGTGCCTCACTGTGGTCTTCTGTTAAGCTGTAAATTAAATTTAGAGGGAAGCCATTTGCTAAAGAAGTAAATCACTCATATACTTTCCAGGGGAAGCCTAAGTATGTTTTGATATATCCCAATCCCAGCAGCTTTTCAGTGTGATGTTGACTTGTTTCTGCCCTATTTTCCAGTATCTTAATAGTATCTTCACAGTTAGTACTTATCAGAGACTAACTAGGAAGAGGGACCTAAATATCCTCTCAATTGGCTTGAGCTGTTCTGGATCAAGCATTGCAGCAAAGCTTGTAGTGTCTGAGTTATTGGTGAATTCTAAATCTTCCCATGGTCATTAAATTTCCTAAAAAATAGTGAAAGAAAGCATTTTGAAGTGTTTACATTAGAATGAGTTTTAAGTCTTAAATTCCAAAATGCCCTATTGCTGACAGTTATATAAAAATAGATCCATTCTACTTACTGCAACTTACTGCTTGTTTAGAAACATACTACTTCATAAATTGTGTTCATAAGTGTTCGTAAGTTGAGCACTATCCTTAATATCCAACGTAGCCTTGTATACAGCATAGCCTCAACAGGGGATGAGGAGAAGGACCGCTGTGGTCTTACCTAGACTTACTCAAGGCCTTCTAAAGTTAATGGAAGGACTCCCATCGATTTTCAGTGATTGTGACTCATGTCCTTGAGGTATGACAAGTATGAAAAAGCTGATCTTTTTTTTTAACATGTTCTTAAAAATGAATTTATATGACTTCTGTGCTGTTCCTCACCCAAAATCTTTTTGCTGTATCCTGTAGCTCTTCTTCATGCACCTTCTGCCTAATTTTGCTGAATGCTGGTGGGATCAAGTCATTTTGGACATCCTGCTTTGTAACGGGGGTGGCATCTGGTTGGGCATGGTAGTTTGTCGTTTCTTGGAGATGAGGACCTATCACTGGGCAAGCTTCAAGTAGGTCTAAATTAAAGCTTGATTAAATATTGTTAGTTTAATATGAAATTCAGTTCTTTGGAAAGCGAGCTGTCTTTACATATGCGTGTAGTATAGAAATGACATGCAGTCTGCATGTGCTAACAGTGCTGTAAATTTAAGTGTTAAAAATCTATCCAATTAATATTGCTATAGAGCATATATTCTTAAAATATGATTATGTATATATCATTTTCCTTTGCAATCTAAGTTACAGGTATTAATCCTGAGTTTAAAAAAAAGTTACTTACATTTTCAGTTTGTCTTCTTCAAAATTTTGTTGGTATAAATAACAGTGAATGAAAGCAGTTGAAATTTTCTTTTTTGTACAGTGTTTATAAACACTACGCTGGTGCTCATCTTGATGAGACATTAGTCTGGCAGCATTAGTTATCTGTGCAGAAGAGAGATCAGGCTGTGGACATACACTGCACTTATGCTGTGAATTACCTTACCCTGCTATTGACCTCCTAAAATAAACCAAATTGCAAAATAAAGACATTTTTGCATGTGGCAGCTCATAGCCCAGTAAGTTTCCATTCTTATCTCTCCCAGGTTTGCTTTCTTCCATACTTTTTGCCCTTCCTTCACCTTCTTCCCTGCCAGTAAGTGGCAAGCATGGCTATCTGTACATTACCAATAGCATAGATGAAACTAGTTTAAATAAAATGGATTGCCAAAGATCAGTGCCTTGAGTTGATATTAGAGAAGGGAAAAGAGCTCGAGCCCTGACTTCCAATTTCTTCCCCCGTAAGGACTTCTGTCCTGGTTTCTTCCCTCACAGATGTGTACATTGTTCTGAGAGCCATCCGACCTTTAGTATTGATTCAGTTTTTTCACATTTGGAAAGAATAATGAGTTTAGAGTTCACTGAGAGTTAAAACAGTAGAATATCTTTGGCAGAACTATTTTTTTTTTTCTTAAAATTCCCTTTCCTTTTGGTGCTGTTACTTAACTGAATTGATGTTATCAAAAGCAAAAACCATAACATCTGTCAGGTGAACCTCCATTTACATCCCCTTTCAAAAAGGAGTCTAAAAATCTGCTAGCTTGTACAGTGCTATTGCACGTCTTACCAGAAGATTCTCATGCTTCAAATATGTGACCAGGAAGGGCTGTGTGTGTGCTGTAAGTGCACTATGCCCAAATCTGTGGAGCCAGCCTCTTATATGTATAATGAATAACAAATCTGATCTCTTTGAAGGACAGGTATCTATGAGCTCTGGAAAAAAAGAGGCATTGGGTGGGAGAATGGACTATAAGGATAAATATCCTCTAGATTTTCCAGGGCATTTTCAGAACTATCATGATTGTTTCTCTTTCCCATGCGGAGAGAATGATAGATGAATTTTGCTTTTAGACTCAAGATTGAGAAGGGCAGCCTTTCATAGCACAATGGATATTGCTTTTTTTTTTTCTTCTCTTCCTCGCATCTTCCTTGTTTTAACTCCAGGCATTCTCTTTTTCTAGAGATATTCACACGACCACAGGGAAAATCAAAAGGGCTGTATTACAATTCACCCCAGCCAGCTGGACCTATGTCCGCTGGTTTGACCCTAAGTCTTCATTTCAAAGAGTGGCTGGAATCTATCTTTTCATGATCATTTGGCAGGTAAGAAATAAGTTCTGTGAAATCAAAGCTGCCATCAGCTCAGTTACTTACTGGTTGTGTTTGGCTAGAAGATATTCTAATGCAATGTATGTCTGTCATTGAAATGCACAATTAAATGAATTGATCGTACAGAACGGCTCAGGGCATTGTTCACAAGAGTTACATGATAGTTCAGGAGCGTAATTACAGAACCTCTAGGAAGAAAAAAAAGTTACAGATTGTTGTACTGGGTATCAGATTTCTCTTTGCAACTGATACAGTTTTAAGAACTGCTATTTTTTGGTCTTTTTTTTTTTCCTCGTGTTGACTATTAGATGGCTCTCTGGTACTCAGAATTCTGGCTGTGATCCAGCAAGACTCCATAGCATGTCCCAGGTGCTTGAGCATGTAGTCATGCAAATGCTGACAGACTTCACTAAAAGCACTTCAATTTGTCTCGTATAGTTTTTGTAATGGGATAAGAAGTATTTAGTGTGGTTTAAAAAACAAATAGATATGATTTCTCTGTCTCTCTTACAAATCAGTCATAATCATTTGTATGTGATTTAGAATATGAAAGGTTCCAGAAGACATCTGCAGTGCACCTTGGTGTCTCAGCTCTTAACAAGTTTCAGGAGAGAGATCAGATGCTTTCTTAGAGGTGTCTAGAGGAGAATTCTGTGTTTTGTTTGTACATTCCTTATTTGTCCTAGGCTCTGTAAATTCTCAGCCTAACAAGCATGCTTACAGTGAAGCATAAACAGTTTTTCTTCTCTGTTTTAGTTAACATATTAATCTATGCCATTTTTGTTGTTGCTGGTAAACCATTAGAAGTTATGCAAGTTGAAAACTGTTAACTGACTTTTTGTTTCTGTTTTAGCTAACTGAGTTGAACACATTCTTTTTGAAACATATCTTTGTGTTCCAAGCGAGTCACCCTTTAAGCTGGGGGAGAATTCTCTTCATAGGAATCATTACAGCACCCACTGTAAGGTAATTTTGTTGCCATGGTACTTTTTCTTACCTTAAGAGTAGCTTACCTTACAGGTGCCTAAGAACTTCTTGTAATTCGTGAATAACGACAGTCCATTTCAAAGAAATACATGCTTTTCCCACCATGAAAAGCAAAGTAGTCATCATTTTTAAGTGAAGTGTCTTTTCTGCCCAGTGAACTATTGAGGTACGTGTGTGTTTCCGTAAGGATGCAGAATCTCTCTGTTCCCTCTTTTGTTTGTATAGGATCTGCATACATCATCCTTGAGGACCCTGTGCAAAAGTAGCTGAGTTGTTG
This sequence comes from Bambusicola thoracicus, assembly GCA_002909625.1. Lineage (NCBI taxonomy): Eukaryota > Metazoa > Chordata > Aves > Galliformes > Phasianidae > Bambusicola > Bambusicola thoracicus. Next base: position 14,930 of record PPHD01006730.1, read on the forward strand.
AGTCGGATGCTCACTAAAGTGCAGATGAGGGAAAATACTGCTGTTGATTTTTCTAACTGAGCTCCTTATTTTGCTCGTCTGCAGGAAATGTTAGCATGTTAGAGGAAAAGGTGGAGCGTTACCTTATTCTGAATGATGTAACAGCATATATGCGCTGTTAACAAATGTAGAAACATTAACCTCCTTTTAGTCATGCATTCACTTTGTCCTTGTAATTTTTTTCCTATGACAAAAGCTGAAGATAAAATTCACCCAGTTTTGAAGATAGGGTCAAGCAATTTCGTATTCATAAGTAAAGTATTGTTACCTTTGACAGTTACATAGCAGACATACGTTGCTTTATTCATAAAATACAGCGGTTTTTATAGCTGGTAATCTCAGAAGTTATATACAGTGGTTTTGCACTGCTAATTAAATCATCCTATATATCCTATAAGCTCCTGCATAAGTGATTTTTTTCAGGCATTTTACTACACTTCACAGTCTGTTTTTTTTTTCCTTAAACAACCCTAAAATTGTTGGATTAATAATGCTTGGCTTCCCTATCTGTCAGTGGAAATCAGAGACTGAGAAAAGAAACTTTGCTCTTATTTCTGGGGGGATTTGCCACTGAATTCTTTTTAAAATGTGGGAGCTTAAAGAAGACAGAGCAGAATGGTCTGCAGACTGCTTTCAAAAATAGTGAGGAATTCTAATCTGTTCTGAAGAGGAAAACGTGCTTAGAGCACTCACCTGGGATGTGGCATAGCCATGTTCACTTACTTCCAAGATTGAAACACACGACTCTCAAGAAAATGCAATTGTTAGCAAATTAAAAAGAAACTGTGAAAAAAACAAGGGATTTTCTAATTCTTCTGAGGCTATTGTCCGTTGCCCAAAGGAACTAGAGATTCAGAGGAGAGGCAGGAGGCAAATTTGTAGCTTTACTCACCTAGTTCAGGTAATTTCCCAGTCCTTGCTCTCAGAATTGTTTTCTGTGTTGTTTCAAGCCATTTGATCTGTATGATAATCTCTGCTGCTGGAATTGAAGCCATCTGGTAGATATCCAGGTTGATTGCATGTGAATTCAAGCATCAGCACTTCATTTTCAGTACAGATCCCCTTGTAACATAAACTGCTTTTCTAAATGTAAATGTTCTGGGAACTTTTAACATCACTGAAGAATTTTCTCATGTTTTCCTTCTCAGGCAGTACTATGCGTACCTCACAGATACACAGTGCAAGAGGGTGGGAACTCAGTGCTGGGTGTTTGGGTAAGTGTTCTTGCTGCAATCAAACCTTAAAATTGGGCAGGTGTTAAGCATGATTCCAGCACAGAAACAGGTTTTTGGTGAAGCCAGTGTCTGTCCTCTGTTCTTTGTAGTATAAAGAAGAGTACAGAGAGATTTTCTTCATGCTAGTTCAGAGGAAAAGAAAATTCTGGATTTAGAGATATTGAAATGGGAAGTGGTGGAATGAGTAAGGAGAAAAACAAGGAAAAACTGGAAACTACTGGATAAAGCTAGCCTCTTTCAGAGTAGCGTTGGCCTTGTTGTCCGTATTCTCAGATAGATGAGAAGGATAAAGCTGTTAGAGTAACACTTACCTGGCTGTCAAGGAAGACATTGCTTCTGTGAATAATAGCAATAAAAGATGTTCAGACAAGCCACAGCTGTCAAAAATGTCTGTGCTGCTCTCAAGAAGGGAAAGAAGAATACTCTGAACAATGGTTACCCTGTCTGTGATTTCTTTTGCTGTCTCTTGAAGACCTTTAAATGAAGAGCTGACAAGATTGCTTCTGGTGAGAACTTCCTTCTCTAGATGGCTTGACTAGAGTGGACCCTTCTTAAAACCAGAAGTGTATGCTGTTGTTGCATTGTAACAGCTTCTCGTAAATAAGCAACTTAGTAGTGTTTGATTGGGTGTCTGATTTGGAAAACTAGAAATTGGCAAGCATAAGAAATCCTAAACCAAGTCTTGTGAAAAAAAAATATATTTTTAAGAAACTAGTCAATAGACTCTTTTCTGATTGCAAATTAAAACAGCTGTTTTATTATCATTATCAAGATTACTGTCTTCAGTTGTCTGAACCATTTTTGTGCTTAATAGAAGCTGTTGCTGTTTTAAATTAGAATAGCACTTCAGTGATCCATAAAATGTTCAGATCTTATATAGAAAGAGTGTGTTGGCAAACTCTTTCTTACCTTTGCTGTTGGTCTCGGTGTTTCAGAAAGTGTTGGGTTAGCAGGTTGGTTTTCAGATGCACCACCATAAACAATACCCCTTTTGCAATGGTTAATTGAGATGAGAGCAGAACATGCTGAAATTTAATTAAAGGGATTTCTAATCTTGTTTTAAATGTACAATGGAGAATGTGACATGTGTCTTCTTGAGTTTGGATGAACCTAAATACTGATTTCTTCCACTGAATTACCATCTTCCTCAATAGATCTGTGTTCAGCTCACAATCATAACTTCCACTGGATTTTCAAAAGGTAGTAATGTTCTGTTCTTGTTTAGTGTCTTGTGTCCTGGTGGTGCTCTTTCTTTTCCCACTGCTGTAGTTCAGTTGGACTGCAGTTTTTTTTTGCTCTGTAGCTGTATCAGTAAGAGTAGCATAAAACTAAGAAAGGAAAAACAACAGGTGATTGAACACAGTAACACAGTTCTCCAGTTTTTACCAATATGCACCTCAGCAACTTGCAGTGTTTGTCAGCTGGGTAGTATTTTCACAATTCTATGTTTTGATCCCATTCAGCTGCTGCTGTTCATGTTGGATGATTCAAAAAGAGCTGTAATGTATTATTTGCAATTTATTAATGAGTATCAGGACCGTGTCTGCAATGTCAGTGACCAAGTCATCCAAATATCTTTCCTCCTCTTTCACAGAGGGACCTGGGGGCTGTTAGCTGTTCTTGGCAGCTGCCTAGCCTGGATTCATGGCCCCCTCATTACATACCACATGGTGGACAAGACTCCATAGCTTTGAGCCTCAAGAATATAATTATCTGGTGATGGGAGAGACCTGGAGACACTTGTTTTGATTCTTAATAATGCCAGATAGGAAAGTAAATATTGCAGTTTGCTTCATAAATCCTCTGGTACTGTAGTGTGGACCTGGCTTTACACAGAAACCCAAATAAATATGCAGGTTCTCAGAGAACGTCTAATACTCTCCAGTGTTATTTTTCTCATTAAAATCCATCTGAAGTGAGCAGAGTTGTCAAATTAGAGTTGTAGCAAATCTGTGTCCAGTTGAGAAATATCTGAAGCAATTTTACTTCACAGAACAGGGAATCTGTTGGTTGTTCAGCATGCGAAAGACTTCTTTGTCTGGTGAGGGCTGAAGCATAGAGGTTGGTACAAGTAGAAGTTCTCTGCTGCTGGCATACACTCCCGCTTGCTCCTTGTACAAGCAGAGAGTTGTGGAATTCTGGACTGCCAGATGATCACTTTTTGTAGCTGTTTATGCTGAAGAAAAGTGAAGAATGAAAAATAGATTTCCCAGAGTCTTCCAGTGAATACTGTCATAGGGGAGCTGTGTGTTCAGCAGAGTGTAGCTGTTGTTTAGAGCTGGCAGTCCTGAGTCTGGGTTGTGAATGAGTGAAATCTTTTAATTATTATTTATTTATTTATTTGTAATCCCCCCTCTCTCTTTCCTTTACCCACAGCGTTATTGCTTTCCTTGAAGCTATTGTGTGCATAAAATTTGGACAGGATCTTTTCTCCAAAACACAAATACTGTATGTTGTGTTTTGGCTTCTCTGTGTGGTAAGTGAGACTCCTTTTATGAAACGTAAGGCATGGTGAAAGTACCAAAAGCACCTAAATTGGCAGCAGGGGTCACTGTGGGGAAATGCTAGTAAAGAACTTTGTGCACATCCTAGGAAAAGCAAATGCAAAGTCATTTAGAACACATTTTGGATGGGCTAGAAAAGCTTTTTTCTCACAGTTCTCAACAGAGCATAATGTAGCTGCTGTACTGGTACTTACCAATGAGACAAACTCTAGCTGGAGAGCTTCTTATCTTCATGAGAGAAAATGGCAGTTCAATTGAAGATAATTTTGGGGATGTTTCCAATGGTGTCCTTTGTAAAGGAGCAGGAGTTAATGACTAGTGCTAATGAGTAATGCATGTTTCAAACTGAAGTCTTACAACTGCATAAACCCTGCCTCATCAGGCAAACTCTGCCTTCTGTACTTCGTTGCGATTAGTGCAAATGCAGCATGAAATGCCCATTTTGTAATATATGCTAGTCATGCCAGACTTGTAAATCCTATATCAAACATAGTATTAATTGTCATTGAGAAATAGCCAATAAACACATCTTCCTTCTAAATGGGAACGCAGCTTTGAACAGTGGTGGGGCACTGGGATTGATTTTCTGTTATTTAGCATGATGATTTTATTCCAAAGACTTCAGAGAAATAGTACTAAATTGCTGCCCAGATCAGAACACAGCAAAACCAAACTGAAAGGCAACATGAAGTACAGAGCAGGGAAAAAGAGAATTCTATTCTCCCAGACTACCCTGTACCAGGGTACGTACCTACAAGTGTTGGTCAACTGCCTGATAATGGTGACCATCCCAGGTCATGTATGTGGGTCATCTCTGTAATGTATTCTCGTGGTCATGAAAGTCTTCGGCTGTGGAATGTCCAGGAGCTCAAAGATCTTGAACTAGCAAAGAATTTGGGAAAAATAAAGTAACTTTTTTTTTTCTTTTCTTGTTTTAGGCCTTTACAACTTTCCTGTGTTTATATGGCATGGTTTGGTATGCAGAATACTATGGCCACCGAGAAAAGGTACTTTACTGAGAAGTCTGTTTTAGTTTTATACCTAATTAGATATTAGAATTCTTTACCAGAGCTGGCTTACATGGGGGAGAGGGGGATGGTGTGGAGTCTAACTGAAGTCAATAGAAAGAACTCTAAATTCAGTGAGTCTTGAACAGATCCCAGATCATACTGTGTTTCTTAAAAATGCTGTCCTCTTAGTCTCTCAAAATTAAGTTGTGATTTTGTCAAAGAACTTGGGGATGAGTAGTTCATTAACATTCCCACTGTATAGGTGGTATGCTAGGGGAATATTAAGAACACTTGATTTCACAACAGTTTACCTGGAAGCAGTGAGTTGTTGTATCATCTACATTGTGCCTCTTAATTAGGCAGGGAAATGTCCTATGTACAGGCTGTATCAGGATTTATTAGGAGGTCTGCCATGGTATAAATTTGTGAGTCTGAGTGTAAACTGGAGAATCACCGATGTCAAGAACCAGCATTGTAATGGCATGTATCCCTCTTGTGTTTCACAGACCTTATCAGAAAGTGAAGATAGCCCATACAGTCCAGATGCTTCCTGGCTTCATTCTAAATTCAGTAAAGGTATTGGCACTTTTGCATGTATATTCTCAAAGTGGTAGCATTAATGCTTAGCATTAGGAAACGAAACTTGAGAAACTTGGAGACAACTGGACTTCCTTCATGAGCCTGCAGGAGTTATGCAGATAAATCATCTAAAAAGCTATTTGGTTTTACTGCTCTTCTTCTTCCAATTCTTGCAAACATGTTTATTTTTTCATGAAGTAGTTTCATTCTGCTGCTATTCTAAATCATTCTTGTAGTTCTAGGACATTTTGTATTTCATGACTGTTCTGAACGAGTTTTCTACCTGAACACTGCATGTTGGATTTTAAACACCCAAATGTGGATTATGCTGTTATTTCTGCTTTTTAAGTCAGTCAAGGACTTGGCCGGGAGCTTATGTTCTTGTCATAAACGGCTTCCTCTGTACTAAGCAAAGACAACCCATTTCTCTGACATCTTTCCCCTACCCTACAGCTCAGTTAAGTTACTTAACCCATTGTTTTACTCATTGTTGTGGGCTTGCATATTGAAAAAATAAATCAAACTTCACATCTGGAAGTTCCTTGTCAAAGCTTATGCTCCAGTTGTGCTCGTAACATTAAACCTACGCATCGTATGCATCATTAATTGAGAAGCACCCACATCAGAGCTTCTTTTTATATATGCTATTATGCAACTTTCTAGATGCTGATATCAACTTATTTGCAGTTTTGTGAATTTGTGGATTTTTATATAGAGTTAAATTCCTTGCAGTCTAAAGGTCTCTCATATTGCTGGATAAATCTAGCCAAGCAATTATATTATCTAACTCTATCTGTTTCTTCATTAACTGCAAGCTTCAGCCTCTTTCATGTTTCAGTCCCTGTTGTCTCCCTTTGCTGTTTCAGAGTCACACGTAGGCTGTAATGTGAAAGACGGGAGGCAGGNTCTAGATGCTGATATCAACTTATTTGCAGTTTTGTGAATTTGTGGATTTTTATATAGAGTTAAATTCCTTGCAGTCTAAAGGTCTCTCATATTGCTGGATAAATCTAGCCAAGCAATTATATTATCTAACTCTATCTGTTTCTTCATTAACTGCAAGCTTCAGCCTCTTTCATGTTTCAGTCCCTGTTGTCTCCCTTTGCTGTTTCAGAGTCACACGTAGNAAATGTTCTCTCAAAGAATCTGTGACTCGTAGTAGCTCTGTAGCTCATAGTTTCTGATAGTACTGCCTGCCAGCAATAACTGTGGAGATCTGTGCTGTTGATGTCATTTAAAATAGGTGATGTTACCCTGCTGTATTTCGTTACAAAAAACTTCTAAAGTTTCTTTTAGCTTGAGGAATTTTTACAGAAATCTTGAAGATTTTTTTATTAGGCCACTAGATGGAGTACAAGTACCAGCCAGTTTATATTAGCTTGAGTTATTCCATGCTATTCCTCACCAGCTCCAGAAAGCTTTATTATCCTTCGGGCAAGAATTTACTCATATCAAATAGTCAAAAAGTATTTATTTCTCAGCAGGTGCTGACAACAGTCCACCAAAACATCCAGTCAATAGTGAAAGCCATTCATCTCGAAGGAGGAATCGACACTCCAGGTCAAAAGTAACAAATGGAATTGGCAAGAAATAAGGAAGATGTCTGAAGATATTCTACCGTGAGATGACAAAGAAATTCAGATTTAGCCCTGAGTTTCCAAATGGAAGATTGATTTTAATTTTAAAAGAAGTTGTTGAAGATAAGGATGGTCAAGTTGGAGCCACCAGTGTAGTGCAAATCATTGCCTGTTGATACTTGCCATTCACTGATTTAAATCTCGTTTCTTCAGCATGTGGCAACAAAAGCTAATGAAGAGTATGCTGGAAAGAATATAATCTTGTCATAGCAGGTACACCCTGTTTTGTTCAGGTGTTGCAAGTTTTTAGTATCTTAGTTGAGGACAAACACAAAGGTTAATAAGCTGATAATCAGTTTGCATGGTCGATGGGATTGTTTTATTTCACTGTGTTTTTGTTGTTGTCTAAAAGAATATGCAATCCTTTGACTAAAGGCAACTGCCAGTCTTTCTCAGTCTCACAACTTTTCTATACAGGAGTCAGTAAATATTTCTGTACTCGTATCTAGCTGCTTGCGTTTATTTAAAGCCTCTCCACACTTGGTGACAGTGTTTTACCAGCTAAGAAATGGGTCCAGATTTCTTGTAAAGGATGTGAAATTGACCTTCAAATATGACTTTTTAGTTCTTTGTTGTCCTTCTGCTTGACCGTTACATGCTCTTGTTTCTTCAGGCTTTGTTAAATACTTACATAAAACCTACTGTGAAGTAGGGAGGGAGGGCCATGCCTTTTTACATTCAGCTATGTCATTCAGTTGTTTTTACTGCAGTACTTAGTTTTGCATTTTCAAGTCATTCTTTCAGCTGTGTCGTCTTGTGTTCAGCATTTCTTTTCACTCTCCTTTAATTTGCCTCTGCCTCAGCTGGAACCAAGAAATCCCAACTTCTTCAAGCTGATACCAGAACCTGCTTTGGAGGCTCTGATGTACTACCAGGCCTGATGATAAGGCAGGTTTTCTGGTGAAGTTGAGTTGCTTACTGCTTCCATAAACAATTATTTGCAAAGACTCTGTGGTCTTTGGTATCTGAGAGGTAGCGTGATATTACTGTGATATATCACTTTGATTTGGTATTTTCTATCATGCGGTCAGATACCCAACAGCAAAAGGACTCTTTTGTGCAGGTGTTGGATTTTTTTTTTGGCTTGTTTGTTTTTGTTTGTTTTGAAACATTAATTCTGATGTCTAGCAAAGTGGATAATGTGCCATTTGTGAACAGAGATTAAGTCAAGAGGTAAACAATCAAGAACAGTCTGTTCCTGTACTGAATTATCAAAATGGTTTTGTGCCAATTAGATTCTGGGATTCGTGGAGTTCATAGAAGTGGGTAGCTGAAGTAAGGCTAATACCCATTAGTCATTAATCTGCAAAAGAGACCGGGGTTTTCTTGTTCCGCGATTAAGTTACTGTGATTTGCCACAGAGTAAATACTGAAGAAAACGCAGCAAAGACTTTATATAAGTGTATGATACTGTAAATAGGAAAAAAAGTATCCTGTGTAAGCCATGAATTCCTATGTGCCACAGATTGTCATTTTCAATGCACTTAACTGTGTTGCTGCTGAACTCCTCAGAGGCCCTTCGTTCCCATCCCTTTTCCAATCAAAGCAAGCGTACAACTTCAGAGGTAACATAGAAGCTGCTATTTAATCATTGATACGGTAACATTAAATGTTACATGAGAAAAATGATAGGAAGGCTTTAAAGTTTTCCTGAAAGTACTTGGTTGTCTTTCACTTCCATGTGTTGTCTTTATTTGTGGTGTGCTGCATACTGATGAATGTATCTGTAGATTTCTTTGGATATTCAGACTTGTTGCTGTTTTATTTTTTGTGATTAATAAGTCAGTCTGTGTAAGACTGAAGAGTGGCATTGTAAGTTTTCTGTCGATGCAATACCAAAGCGAGAGGTTGGGAGTCTGATGGCTTGGATACGTTAAGTACTGTGGTTTTGAAAGGTGAGCGCCTGTTTTATACCTGCAGGGTGCATCCACACCAACTGCGTGTGCAAGGCCTCGCATGTGCACGCAGATGCTGAAGCACACTATCTGGTTGCCTGTGGGGGATGAGCACACGTTTTGTAAATGCAGACCTGGTGCTTGCACTCCTGACCTGCACCCTAAAAAATATTGAGAAGGCAAATACAAAGCGTTGTCCTGGCGGAAGCTGATTCTGCATGCTGTTACAACAGCGCTGACCTGGAAGAAATGTTGTATAACAACACCT